>JAKUCV010001558.1:37850-81359 GCA_028386065.3 Turnera subulata | reverse complement strand
TCTCGAGTGGCCGCTAGCTACCTGAGGGTGCACTCAGACACACCTAACCGGTGCAAGTCTTCCAGGGGTGCACCTACATCCCCTGGGCATGCTAAACAGCATAATGTGACCCGAGGGTACCCAACCCTCCCTCGGGGCTACCAACCGATACACAGTAGAATTTAGTATTTTATTTTTAATTATACTTTTGATTCTTCCTTTGAAATACATTATGTCTATCAGGGATGTGTGAATTGTATGTGTCCCTGTCTCAACCGGGCCTTCGGCCCAAAACTACACACTATCACCAAAGCATATTACATGTTATATTTCATAGCAGTGTTTCATATAGAAATTAGGCATGTGAGAACAAGCAGGTATACAATTCCAATCATCGCATGTAGCAAACAAGGCACATAAACAAACAAACCACACCAACATGCATTCACAAAGCATATATAAAAAGACTTGTAATGTCACCTCAAAAATGCAGATTATGACTTCTTCCCGATCCGAGTCTACAGCTCCCGAGGTATCTCTCGTGCCTGAATACCGGCACATAATATAATCACTAAATCAATTTTAGGAATAAAACGTGTATGTATGCTAATGGTATTCTCTAATCGAGTATCTCCCGACTCTAACTATCCAATTATAAGATTTCTGGGTCTAAGTCCAAAAGGATATTTTCTCTTCCATAACTCTCACGATTAGGGATCTAAGATTCATCGGTTTAAGTCAATTAACAAATTCTCGGGCCTAAGGCCCACTAAATCCTTAATCACAAATTCTGGGCCTCGGGCCCACTTCCTTAAGTCCATATTTACCGATTATGAGGTTGGACTTCGAGCCCGTTCTTAATGTCCGTGAATTTAATTATCCGTAATTAGGTCCTAAGTCCATAACTTTAAGTCCATTTAAAACATTCTAAGCTTCACATTGGGATTATTGGGCTTGGGCTCGGTTTTTTTCCTAAAACCGTCCTAAAGCCATCCCGAGCCCAAGGTTAATCGGCCTAAATTCTATTCGTGTCGGTAAGTTCTCCCGGCCACACACTCTAACTCTCCGCTCTCGGTAAACCGCATTTCACTAAAAATATATAAATATAAATGTATTTTGGTAAATAAATTCCAAAATTTAAATACATGGCATAACCGAGACAAACATAGGTAATTACCGTCTAACACTCGTAAAACGAGACAATCTATCCGTTGGTCAGAATTCGAGCCTTCGCCGGAAAATTCCCGAGCCCTCGCTGGAACAGTGCGCGCTCGCCGGATTCCGGCCACCCTCGCCGGAAAACTTCCACAGTGCCGCCGGAAACAGCCTCTACCCACTGCCATCGTCCAAAAAGTCACCCATCCACAACAAAAACTCAATTCCATACACACACACAGGATTCCAATTCGTCCTTACTATTATTATTTTTTTTTTCACATGACAAGCATCAACGCCCAATTGAAAACAGAAAATTAGGTGAGTAGGAGCTTACCGGAAAATGCCGTCCACTGCCAACCCAAGACCCGTGAATGGCAGCAACCGAACACGCACACACGGCCACACCACGAGCACCTCAACTAAGACCCAACACACACCAGCTACACAGACCCGACCCTCACCTCCTGCTTGCGGTCCGAGGACAACCGGACAATCACCGACACTACACGCCAACACCATGACAACAACACAACCCACACAGCCACCATCAACGCTGCAGCACACGACACACACACACACACACATCCGGTCAGAACCGACCACAGGGTAAACGAAGAGAGGACAAGGGAATAGAGGAGGCGGTGCTTACCGGAGGAGTCGAAAGCACGACTCACTGGTGGCCTCGTCGATTCTGCACACGCCGACCCTCGTCCCAGTCTCCTCTGCGACTCGTGGTGGCGGCGGCTTCGTGTCCGGCGACAGCGACACGAGAAAGAGAACAGAAGATGGTGTTGGTGGCGAGAGAGAAAGGAGATGGAGGAGTGATGGGTTTTGGGGGTAAAATTCAAGATGGGGAAAGGAAGAGATAGGAGAAGAAAAGAGGTGAAGATGGTGGGGAATCAAACCGTTGAAGGAGGTAGTGGGAGACATGGCCGTTGGGGGTAACGGCTGGGTGGAGAAGAAACGGGAAAAGAAAAAACGAAAGTGAAGAAGAAGAGAAGAAAGAGGAGAAGGGAAAGAGAGTTTTAGGGTTGGCCGGCTCAGCCTCGAAACGACGTCGTTTCGGGCTGAGGCGCGGTCAACCCACCTCAGTCAACGCGCGTTGTTGGTTTTTTTTTTTTTAACCCAAAACGACGTAGTTTAGATTAAAACTACGATAAACGTCGTGTTTCGTCCCGAAACACGGTTTGGGTCCGACGAAGCTCAAAAACGACATATCACCGCTTAAAATTGATAATTCCAATGGAAAAATAAATTAATTTCTATTTCCATTACCAAAATCCGGAATTTTTTATAAATCCTAAAACGAAAAAACCGGGGCGTTACAGTTCTGCCCACCTTAAAAAGAATTTCGTCCTCGAAATTCAATCGTCAAATCCGTAGGTCCTAGCACGATAAGCTTCTGGTGTTCTCTACTAGAATTCCGAACTCAACGCGAGATATCGCTTATACCCTTAAGCGACGTTTCCCCCGCCTATATAAACCGTACCTCTGAATTGAGAACTCACTCTCCACTATGGACTCACCACTAAGATCCCGTACTACCTCTGACTCAGAGGATAACAACTACATCGGTGGTACTGCTTTCCCGACAAGCTCCGATGAGGAACCTCTAAAGAAGCGGTTCAAGACCAACATCATCGGCCTAAAGGAGCATATGGTGATTCCTCCAAGACGGCAAAAGAAGCGTGTAAGCAAGGAAGGACCTTCTGGTAACAAGGATGCAAAAGATAGGAAAGGCAAGGCAACAGTTGAGGGCAGCACACCACTGCAGACAATGAAGCAGCTGGACACTTCACTGAAGAAGGTCAGCTCAGCAGTGATGCAGATTGAACTGGCCTGTATGGGACTCTCTTCTCAGATCGCGAACATACAAGAACTTGTAAAAGATCTGAAGAATCATGTAACTCCGTAGAGTGCTTCTCTTTTGTTGTACCATGTTAAGAAATCAATAAAATGAGCTTTCTTCTTAAATCGAAACCCTACTGTTGCGAAATCTCGTGTTAAACAGATTAAAAACCAGCAATAAAGGTATGAAATTAATCATAAGGAAATTATAAACGAACTAAAACTCGTTTAATAAAGTCAAAACATTAAGAGATTATAAAAAAGCAAGTTTCCATATTTGGCGCCCTAGATCGATCGTGAACATCCTCGATCCCGAAAACGTATCGTACACAGTTAACGGTGACGTCTGTTAGCCTCGTGAAAAAAAGATACCCGTTAACTGGCAAGGCGATGATCACGGGAGCGTCCTGTGTCCCTCGAAAGACACGTTACCCACTTGTCCACAATTGTCCGTATGAGCCAAAAATGTCTGTCTCGTCTCGCACCTCTCCGCGCTGTCCGAACAGCTATAAGCTTGTCGCATACGCACTCTACTCGAGGTGTGGTCCCCACGGTCTAGCCACAACGGTCACGAGTGCATGTGACAAAGGATGTAGGAACAAGTCTTAAGGAGACTAAAATGAGGTAGCCCAGGAAATTGAAAATTGTAAGGTAGAGAAGGACTGATAACCTTTGGCATTTATTGCCCGAACAACAAACACATAGCGTTCGAAGCAATAAATGAGGCAACGGTAAAATTTCAAAATGCAGACACTTGAAATTCGAACGTAATAAACACGCTCCTTCTAAGGTTATAAAAGACCGTGTGGTGAGAAGTAAGTCATCAAAGTATTTTTAAGGCAATCATACGCCGAAACTAAGAAACCTCAAACTCTAGAAAAACGAAACACCTACACTCCCAAACACAATGCCTGCACCATCATCAGTTTTCTTCGTCGAAGGTGCCAACCTTGGCAGAAGGAACCGACTGGCCTACAGCATGGTCAACGAATGCCCAGAAGAACTACCGAACGAGCTTGGAAGAATGCCGCGCTTGGTCTTTGTCGACGAACTCTACTCGTCACGGTTCTTCATCACTCCAATGGAAGAGGTGTTCTTCCTAGAGAACCACGACACTCTAAGGACATCCTACTACGGATCGGCAAACTCCGTGATGTTCTTCATCTCCGACAGACTTCAGGAGTTCAACCTGGAGTCCACTTGCCAAACTGTGGAGCAAGGCGCCTACTACCAGCTCTCGATGACGGCCCAGAGCATGCCCAGAATGACGTGCTTACCCTCCAACTTGGCCAAAGGCACGGCTGCTGGTGTGGAACTACAGGGGAGTTGCAAGGCGCGCTCAAGAGTTCTCACGTACGCTGAGGGACTTGAAGAACCAATACAAACCGAATATGGTTCTTCTGACGGAGACACAGTGGCAACCACGGGACGATCACGGTCTGATCCCACTCCGGTTCCCTACAGCAAACCGGTTCGAGATTCCTAGCCAGCGCGATAGAGGCGGCATGTGGTTCTCTTGGAGCGACAGAGTCACGGTCAACATCAACAGCGATCC
The DNA here is from genome assembly GCA_028386065.3 of Turnera subulata. Classification (NCBI taxonomy): domain Eukaryota; kingdom Viridiplantae; phylum Streptophyta; class Magnoliopsida; order Malpighiales; family Passifloraceae; genus Turnera; species Turnera subulata. Next base: position 76,819 of record JAKUCV010001558.1, on the reverse strand, counting down.
AAACAGCTTCCGTGTCAATGTCGTTCCGAACCGTTAAATGTATTTTCTATTTTAATAAAATATCAAAATCAATGTAATGTTTTCCCTTTTGTAATATCAGTATTTGCAATATTAATAATATTTGTATTTTCGTTTATTTATGGCATCAATTCATCTTGTCCTTCAGCATTGTACATGTCTTGCGGTGGATCCATATAACGCCTATATGAATGCAAACAAGTAGAAAAAAAACATTTTTTTTTTTAGAAATTATAAATCTGGAACAGGCTTATGCACAGGGAAAAATCACTTTGAGAACCCAAAGATCTGAAGCCCGCTCCGCTACCAACTGTGGAAGCCCGTACCCCAATTTAATAAAATAAAATATTTAAATGAAAAAGAGTTACCAAAATACTCTTGAAACCCGGGATACGAATACCAATGCCTCAGCTTACAAACATTTTCCATAAAAATTTATTAACAGCGGGATGTCATAAAAATAAATGAGATCAACCGGCTTATCAAGTCGTAAGCCACCACGGCATCACGCCGAAATAATATCACAAAATTAAACTTCGGCAAACTGCCGATATAAATGTAAAATATTTATGACATCTCGAATTATTACTCATGCAGCGGAAGATGAAAGTAATAAATAAAAGAAACAAAGTAGAAAATAACATGCATATGGCCCTATGGATCCCACCGAGAGATGATGCACAACTACCTGCTGAAGTGTCTGTATCTGAACTCCGAGTCGAAGGTATAAGTGAGACAGCACGCTAACTAAAGTCTGAAAAAACAACAGTGGCGAATATGTGAGTCGCCTACTCAGTGATCATTAAAAGTCTAAATATACATGGAAGTGAAGTCATGCTCGTAGGGTGAGTAGCTCACGAGCACAAGTACAGCATACAAGCAAATCAGAATCACACACCAACACATAAACATCTTATTGTATTATTGTTCTTATTATTTAGATTCAATGTGATATTTTAATTGTTATAATTATTGTTTTTATCATTATGGGCCCTCTACTGTGAGTCAAGTCTCGGTAGCGCATCTAATCAGATCAGGGTGTGAAACCCAAATGTCGAACCTCAGAAGGGGTAGATTCTGAGGCCAAAAACCACTGATAAATCTCGAGTGGCCGCTAGCTACCTGAGGGTGCACTCAGACACACCTAACCGGTGCAAGTCTTCCAGGGGTGCACCTACATCCCCTGGGCATGCTAAACAGCATAATGTGACCCGAGGGTATCCAACCTTCCCTCGGGGCTACCAACCGATACACAGTAGAATTTAGTATTTTATTTTTAATTATACTTTTGATTCTTCCTTTGAAATACATTATGTCTATCAGGGATGTGTGAATTGTATGTGTCCCTGTCTCAACCGGGCTTTCGGCCCATAACTACACACTATCACCAAAGCATATTACATGTTATATTTCATAGCAGTGTTTCATGTAGAAATTAGGCATGTGAGAACAAGCAGGTATACAATTCCAATCATCGCATGTAGCAAACAAGGCACATAAACAAACAAACCACACCAACATGCATTCATAAAGCATATATAAAAAGACTTGTAATGTCACCTCAAAAATGCAGATTATGACTTCTTCCCGATCCGAGTCTACAGCTCCCGAGGTATCTCTCGTGCCTGAATACCGGCACATAATATAATCACTAAACCAATTTTAGGAATAAAACGTGTATGTATGCTAATGGTATTCTCTAATCGAGTATCTCCCGACTCTAACTATCCAATTATAAGATTTCTGGGTCTAAGTCCAAAAGGATATTTTCTCTTCCATAACTCCCACGATTAGGGATCTAAGATTCATCGGTTTAAGTCAATTAACAAATTCTCGGGCCTAAGGCCCACTAAATCCTTAATCATAAATTCTGGGCCTCGGGCCCACTTCCTTAAGTCCATATTTACCGATTATGAGGTTGGACTTCGAGCCCGTTCTTAATGTCCGTGAATTTAATTATCCGTGATTAGGTCCTAAGTCCATAACTTTAAGTCCATTTAAAATATTCTAAGCTTCACATTGGGATTATTGGGCTTGGGCTCGGTTTTTTTCCTAAAACCGTCCTAAAGCCATCCCGAGCCCAAGGTTAATCAGCCTAAATTCTATTCGTGTCGGTAAGTTCTCCCGGCCACACACTCTAACTCTCCGCTCTCGGTAAACCGCATTTCACTAAAAATATATAAATATAAATGTATTTTGGTAAATAAATTCCAAAATTTAAATACATGGCATAACCGAGACAAACATAGGTAATTACCGTCTAACACTCGTAAAACGAGACAATCTATCCGTTGGTCAGAATTCGAGCCTTCGCCGGAACAGTGCGCGCTCGCCGGATTCCGGCCACCCTCGCCGGAAAACTTCCACAGTGCCGCCGGAAACAGCCTCTACCCACTGCCATCGTCCAAAAAGTCACCCATCCACAACAAAAACTCAATTCCATACACACACACAGGATTCCAATTCGTCCTTACTATTATTATTATTTTTTTTTTCACATGACAAGCATCAACGCCCAATTGAAAACAGAAAATTGGGTGAGTAGGAGCTTACCGGAAAATGCCGTCCACTGCCAACCCAAGACCCGTGAATGGCAGCAACCGAACACGCACACACGGCCACACCACGAGCACCTCAACCAAGACCCAACACACACCGGCTACACAGACCCGACCCTCACCTCCTGCTTGCGGTCCGAGGACAACCGGACAATCACCGACACTACACGCCAACACCATGACAACAACACAACCCACACAGCCACCATCAACGCCGCAGCACACGACACACACACACACACACATCCGGTCAGAACCGACCACAGGGTAAACGATGAGAGGACAAGGGAATAGAGGAGGCGGTGCTTACCGGAGGAGTCGAAAGCACGACTCACTGGTGGCCTCGTCGATTCTACACACGCCGATCCTCGTCCCAGTCTCCTCTGCAACTCGTGGTGGCGGCGGCTTCGTGTCCCAGCGACGGCGACACGAGAAAGAGAACAGAAGATGGTGTCAGTGGCGAGAGAGAAAGGAGATGGAGGAGTGATGGGTTTTGGGGGTAAAATTCAAGATGGGGAAAGGAAGAGATAGGAGAAGAAAAGAGGTGAAGATGGTGGGGAATCAAACCGTTGAAGGAGGTAGTGGGAGACATGGTCGTTGGGGGTGACGGCTGGGTGGAGAAGAAACGGGAAAAGAAAAAACGAAAGTGAAGAAGAAGAGAAGAAAGAGGAGAAGGGAAAGAGAGTTTTACTGTTGGCCGGCTCAGCCCCGAAATGACGTCGTTTCGGGCTGAGGCGCGGTCAACCCACCTCAGTCAATGCGCGTTGTTGGTTTTTTTTTTTTAACCCAAAACGACGTAGTTTAGATTAAAACTACGATAAACGTCGTGTTTTGTCCCAAAACACGATTTGGGTCCGACGAAGCTCAAAAACGACATATCACCGTTTAAAATTGATAATTCCAATGGAAAAATAAATTAATTTATATTTCCATTACCAAAATCCGGAATTTTTTATAAATCCTAAAACGAAAAAACCGGGGCGCTGTGAAGGCCCTCTCCCCGAGGGACCCACCATATTCAGGTATTGTTACATCACATCCCTCAGCCCACACCTTTTCAAGGTTTAATCCTTTACCATGCTGCAGATGAGTTGGTGAAGGTGCTCTCCTTGAGGGGGATAAAAAGCATCACGTCCCGAGTTCGAATCCCTAGTGTTGCAGCATGGTAAAGGATTAAACCTTGAAAAGGTGTGGGCTGAGGGATGTAATGTAACAATACCTGAATATGGTGGGTCCCTCGGGGAGAGGGCCTTCACACATACTATGCTTATTCCTATACCCGGATATTATTCCGGTATTTTATTGCCTTGATAATACCCTTTCTAAAATTATTCCATAAGTATGTACTTTCCAAAATATTATGTCTACGAATTTTTATTTTTCTTCCATACCATATAATATTTTCCAAAATTATTTCCTCAAAATAAATATTATAATACACTATATATTTTCCCCAAAATAATTATATACCTTTTATAATATTCTTTTCCAAAATATAATTTCCACCAATTATTTTTATTTTCAAACTTTTTCCAGAATTATATATTTTTTCCAGTTTCCAGATTATATTTCTCTCTTTTTTTTTAACCTTAGACTGGGCCCAAATAGTGCTAGCCCAACCCACTGTACAAGCCCATCTCAAACCCCAACAGGAGTCCAAGATCAGGCCCGCGCAGTAGGCCCAGCGCATAGCCCAACTATCCAAAATCCAAGCCCAAAGCCCAACTGATTCAAACCCAAACCATTCAGCCCATACCCAAACCCGTATACACGACCCGCGACCCACACTTACTCGGGTCAGACCCGCGACCCATGTCACACATCCGGGTCGACACCACAACGGCTGCTCACCTCGGCTGCAGATGTTGGCGACGCGGCGAGGCGAATCGGAGACGGCGACACGCAGGCAGAGATCGGCGAGCTCGCCTTAGCTGCAGCCGAACTCGGGTGGCTGCGGGCGGCTAAGAGCAGCGTCGCGAGGGACGGGCGGCTCCGTTCGGGTCGTCTTGCTGGTCGTCGCGCTCGGGGTGAAGGCAGAGGGGACCAGTTGCGACGGAGGGAGAGGGAGAAGGGAGGGAAGGTGCATGAGGTGTTGGTGGCGGTTGCTAGTGGCTCGAGTGGCGGCAGCGGTGGTGTTCACGGTGGCGGTAGAGAAAAAGAAGAAAAAGAAGAGAGGAGGGGTGTGCCAAAACGACACAGTTTTGGTAGTGTGTGTGTGTTTTCCTTTTTCTCTTTTTTTTTTCCTTTTCTGGTTTGTGGTGAAGGAGTACTGGGTTTTGTAGAAATGCAGGGAAGGAATGGTTTTTTTTTGCAGGGAAAGAAGAGAAGAGGTGGTGATGGAGGCGATGAGGTGCACTAGGTAGGCAGAAGAAAAATAATTTTATAGGAAGCAAAGTCACTGGTATATCACAAGTATAATAGGTAGTTCACAGGCTGAATAGGGAAAAGGCGACTGAATAATTGAACTTCAATTATACAGTTACTATGCTGCATGTGAAGTGTGACCCACCTGGACCAGAAAATATCCATCTTACCCACTTATCTTTATTTCTGGCCCGATAATTCGAGGATAAACCCGACTTTTCCGAAGATTCCTGGACCCGGAAAAATCCCAACTTTGGTCCATAAAATCCGCAGAAAAATCCCGAACGTGGGACAAGATTCGGTTTCGGAATCCAATGCTCGATTTGCCATAATTTAATTACCCAAGATTAAAATCAATGGTAAATTACTATAGAATAACTTAAACAGTCCCGGTAAAAATGAAATTTTTACCTGGGCTGTTACAGCCTACCCACCTTAAAAAGAATTTTGTCCCCGAAATTCACTCCGAAGCTGTGAACAAGTGCGGATACTGAGAACGCATATGCTCCTCGACTTCCCAGGTAGACTCATTGGCAGAGTGCTTGCTCCACTTAACCTTTACCATCGGAATAACTCTGTTCCCCAACTGTCTGACTTCTCGGGCAAGAATCTGCTCTGGCAACTCTGTATACGTAAGATCCTCTGCGACCTCAACATCTACTGTAGTAACCACATGACTCGGATCTGATCTGTACCTCCTCAACATGGAAACATGGAACACGTCGTGAATCCGTGACAACTCCTCGGGTAAAGACATTCTGTATGCCAAGGGTCCAACCCTTTCTACGATCTCATACGGCCCGATGTACCTGGGACTCAGCTTCCCTCTCTTTCTGAGCCTAATCACACCCTTCCAAGGTGCTACTCTGAGGAAAACCTTCTCACCAACATTATACTTCATCTTACATCGGTGTTTGTCGGCGTAGCTTTTCTGCCGATCCTGAGCAGCTCTCATACACTGTCTCACCGTCTGGATCTTGTCCACTGTCTGTTGAACTAGATCCGGTCCAACGATCAGTCTCATACTTTCTTCATCCCAACACACTGGACTTTTACACTTCCTTCCATAGAGAGCCTCAAAAGGTGGCATACCAATGCTGGAATGGTAGCCGTTGTTATAAGCAAACTCAACCAAGGGTAGATACTCATCCCAACTCCCGCTGAAGTTAAGTGCACCAGTCCTCAACATATCCTCCAGTGTCTGTATAGTCCTCTCTGACTGTCCATCCGTCTGAGGATGAAAAGCAGTGCTAAAGCTCAACTTAGTCCCTAGCGCTGCTTGTAAGCTCTTCCAGAAACGTGATGTGACCTCGGATCCCTGTCTGAGACTATAGACTTTGGAATCCCATGTAGTCTCACAACCTCAGCAACATACTTAGCTACACCCTTCTTCATACGAGGCCACCAGAAGTGACTCCTCAAATTCTGATACATCTTGGTGCTTCCAGGATGTATTGCATATGGCGTCGTATGACCTTCTTCCAGGATCTGACTACGTAGATTACTGACATTGGGTACACACACCCGTTCCCTAATCATCAGTGCTCCATCATCAGCTACACGGAACTTGTCCTCTTTTTCACTCCTTACTCCTTCTTTAAGCCTGGCCAGGTCGGAATCTCCATCTTGTAACTCCACTATCCATCCTCTTAGATTAGACTTGACACTCATGTGTGCCAGTAAAGCTCATGTATCATCCACTGTCAAACCGACTACCAACTTCCTTAACTCGATAAGTGAGAGCATCGAGTAACTGGTGGAAGTATCCTCCGGTTGTCTCCGGCTCAAGGCATCAGCTACTATATTAGCCTTTCCTAGGTGATACTCGATAGTACAGTCATAATCATTAAGTAACTCAACCCAACTTCTTTGTCGTAGGTTAAGCTCCTTTTGAGTCATGATGTACTTATGACTCTTGTGGTCAGTGAAGATTCGACACTTCTCTCCAAATAAGTAGTGTCTCCAAATCTTCAAGCCAAGATCACAACTGCCATCTCCAGATCATGCGTCAGATAATTCTTCTCATGAGTCCTCAACTGCCTAGAGGCGTAGGCAATCACCCGTCCTTTTGCATCAGCACGGCTCCTAAACCAAGTCCCGATGCATCACAAAACAACACATACTCGACTCCAGGCTTCGGTAATGTCATAACCGGCGCTGTGGTTAGCTTTCTTTTGAGCTCTTCAAAACTCTGCTGACATTTCGGGCTCCAAACAAATGTCTTTTCTTTCCTTAATAGCTTAGTCATGGGACTGGCTAATAAGGAAAAACCTTCAATGAACCTCCGATAGTATCCTGCAAGTCCAAGGAAACTTCTGACTTCGTATACGTTCTTAGGTGGTTCCCACTCCAACACGGCCATCACTTTGGCAGGGTCAACCTTAATCCCATCCCCGGATACAACATGTCCAAGGGATGCAACTTCTTCAAGCCAGAACTCGCACTTGCTGGACTTGGCATACAACTCTTTCTCTCGCAATCTCTGTAATACTACTCTCAGGTGTTCTTCACCGTCACTTTGTTCAACTGTCAGTAGTCCACACACATGCGCAAACTACCATCCTTCTTCTTCACAAAGAGGACTGGTGATCCCCAAGGTGAAGTACTAGGCCTGATGAAACCTTTCTCTAACAGCTCATACAACTGTTTCTTCAACTCCTGGAGTTCTGTCGGTGCCATCCGATATGGTGCCATCGAGATAAGTGTCACTCCTGGCATCAAATCAATGGTGTACTCAACTTCTCTGTCAGGTGGCAATCCTGGCAAATCCTCCGAAAACACATCTGGCAAATATATCATAAACATCATCCGTCTCCCATATACGGGAACCATTATTCAATTCATACACAGTGCTCAACAGCAGCAGCAGATAGTATCAGTAATATACATATCATAGGAAAACAGCAACACAGCATCATACAGCAGCGGAATTATAAAACAGCATCATATGCAATGGACAGCAGCGGAAGACTTATGCACATGCAACGGAAGTATGGATCCGGAGTCAGGTGGAGAAGAAAGCAGCAGCCATCGAATATCGTACTTGAACTACGAAACAACTTACCCTACGGGATGAAACCCCGCAGGCGAGGGGTGAGTCCGAAGTGCTCACCGACGAAGGATAAACAGTGATATGCAAGCAACTGTAATACTTAAAGTAATCACAGACAAGCAAAAACATATCTCAACAACTGAGCCAAGGCCAAAAGAATGTTTATTATTATTACCAATTTTATTTTCCGGGCCCCCGTCACTGGACAAGCTAGGGTCGTACCTGGTTATCAATTAACTCCGGATGCTAGGTCAAGAACCAATCCACATATCAGAACAACCGGATATTCGGCATATCCGAGCCACTGGGTATTCGGTATACCCCAACCTCAGGCGACGTCATGCCAACCAGATATTCAGCATATCTGAGCCACTGCGGATATTCGGCATATCCGAGCCACTGGGTATTTGGTATACCCTAACCACAGGCAAAAAGCCAAACGGATATTCGGCATATCCGAGCCACTGGGTATTCGGTATACCCCAACCACAGGCATGACGGGCCAACCAAACCAAGAACCGACAATAGCATCTCAAAATTAATTTTCAAACCATCGGGTCGTATCACTACTTTCCACATGACAATTATATCAACATCTCAATTCAATTCCAATTCAAATTCCAATTTCTTTTCCTCAATTTCCACAGTCAATAGTTCAACATCAATCTCAGCATAATATCCACAGAATCAAAATCACAGCTCAAAGCCATAGTAATATCCACAGCAGTCTATCAGCCAACAATCAACAATTCAGCAGTTCAATCGAACAACAAAGCACACAAAGTATTACAGGCAGCATAACAAGGGTTATCCATCCTCACCTTAGCCGATAATCAATTACGGAATTGTCCAGCAAGTTCCAAGTCCGGTTCCTCAGCAAATTGCTTGTTATCAACTCCTATGTCAATCAAATAATGTGCACACATAAGATGGTATGCAAATGCCATGCTAATACTGTGTACCGAAAATTAAATATAAACTCGGCTCGGTTACTCCCCCGGGTTAATTTTCTATTATCATCATCATTCACCATTTATTTCAAGTGCTAAAATACCATAATATGCTTATTCCTATACCCGGATATTATTCCGGTATTTTATTGCCTTGATAATACCCTTTCTAAAATTATTCCATAAGTATGTACTTTCCAAAATATTATGTCTACGAATTATTATTTTTCTTCCATACCATATAATATTTTCCAAAATTATTTCCTCAAAATAAATATTATAATACACTATATATTTTCCCCAAAATAATTATATACCTTTTATAATATTCTTTTCTAAAATATAATTTCCACCAATTATTTTTATTTTCAAACTTTTTCCAGAATTATATATTTTTTCCAGCTCCAGATTATATTTCTCTCTTTTTTTTTTAACCTTAGACTGGGCCCAAATAGTGCTAGCCCAACTCACTGTACAAGCCCATCTCAAACCCCAACAGGAGTCCAAGATCAGGCCCGCGCAGTAGGCCCAGCGCATAGCCCAACTATCCAAAATCCAAGCCCAACTGATTCAAACCCAAACCATTCAGCCCATACCCAAACCCATATACACGACCCGCGACCCACACCTACTCGGGTCAGACCCGCGACCCATGTCACACATCCGGGTCGACACCACAATGGCTGCTCACCTCGGCTGCAGGTGTTGGCGACGCGGCGAGGCGAATCAGAGACGGCGACACGCAGGCAGAGATCGGCGAGCTCGCCTTTGCTGCAGCCGAACTCGGGTGGCTGCGGGCGGCTGAGAGCAGCATCGCGAGGAGGAGGAGCGAGGGACGGACAGCTCCGTTCGGGTCGTCTTGCTGGTCGTCGCGCTCGGGGTGAAGGCAGAGGCGACCGGTTGCGACGGAGGGAGAGGGAGAAGGGAGGGAAGGTGCGTGAGGTGTTGGTGGCGGTTGCTGGTGGCGGCAGCGGTGGTGTTCACGGTGGCGGTGGAGAAAAAGAAGAAAAAGAAGAGAGGAGGGGTGTGCCAAAACGACACAGTTTTGGTAGTGTGTGTGTGTTTTCCTTTTTCTCTTTTTTTTTCCTTTTCTGGTTTGTGGTGAAGGAGTACTGGGTTTTGTAGAAATGCAGGAAAGGAATGGTTTTTTTTGCAGGGAAAGAAGAGAAGAGGTGGTGATGGAGGCGATGAGGTGCACTAGGTAGGCAGAAGAAAAATAATTTTATAGGAAGCAAAGTCACTGGTATATCACAAGTATAATAGGTAGTTCACAGGCTGAATAGGGAAAAGGCGGCTGAATAATTGAACATCAATTATGCAGTTACTATGCTGCATGTGAAGTGTGACCCACCTGGACCAGAAAATATCCATCTTACCCACTTATCTTTATTTCTGGCCCGATAATTCGAGGATAAACCCGACTTTTCTGAAGAATTCTGGACCCGGAAAAATCCCAACTTTGCTCCATAAAATCCACAGAAAAATCCCGAACGTGGGACAAGATTCGGTTTCGGAATCCAATGCTCGATTTACCATAATTTAATTACCCAAGATTAAAATCAATGGTAAATTACTATAGAATAACTTAAACAGTCCCGGTAAAAATGAAATTTTTACCTGGGCTGTTACACTGTTCCGAAAAACGACGCCTGATTTACCTTGAATTAATTACCCAAGATTAATTCAACAGTAAATAATGGTAAAAAGACTTTTACAGTCCCGATAAAAATCAAAAATTTTACCCGGGCTGTTACAACCCGCTTCAAATTGGATCGGTTAGAAAGCGAACCCGTTTGCACCCGGAATGATGTATGTTTAAATACAAAAATTTAATTATTATTTATATGATTATTAAATAATTTATTTTATTTATTTACTTTTTTATATTATATATTCTATTTTAATTTTTTCTGCATAATAATATTTTTATTTATTTTCCTAATTTACATCATTTAAAAATTAGTCTCTTAAGTTTTTTTTTTTATTTTTTTGTTATCATTCATTAATTCTTTTGTTTTTTACTTGTTTTGTTTAATATTTTTGTTGTTTTAGGGCTCAATGATCCATGTTTAACTTTACAAAATTAATTATTATTTATATTATTATTAAATAGGTTTTTAAATTTTTATTTTTCTGATCTATATTATATTTTTCTCTTTTAATTTTTTTTATTTTTTACTGATTTATGTTTTATTTATTTCAATGGGTTTTTTTAATTTATTTTAATTTGTGGTTTAACCCATTCCAGGTGCAAACGGGTTCATTTTTTAACCAATTCGGTTCGAAGCGGGTACACCCATTTTCTTTGGGGTCCACCTGATAATGTGGACCACTCAGAAATAGACACATGGCGCTCTACTTTACTGGGTTGACCTGCGAACCAAAATTCATGATTTTTGTTGAGTATAATGACCAAAATTTATTGAAATTGAGTACAATGACCAAAATCCATTGAAAGGTTGAGTTCAATGGCCAAAAATTGCTTTTGACCGTTTTTTAACTAGTAGTACTATAGGGCCCACCACATATTTGAAAAGTGTACTTTCAGTGCAATTGTTTTTTTAGGTTGCGATGGAGTAGTCTCTTCTGATGCACTCTCAAGAGTGATGTCTGGAATTTGGTGTTCTTTATCATTCTCATCATCATCGTCATGGACTTTAAGAATTCCCCTTGCGAGATACTGGTGCTCTCAACCGTTGTGCTCTAATACTTTCCCACAGTGTCCGTTTCGGTATTGCAGATGCCATAAGTATCTCGGGTCTAGAGGGCTTCTTCGACTTGACAGAGGTAGTTTTGGTTCTCTTTAATGGATATTTTTTAGCAAGAGGGATCTCATCATCAAACAGGATTTTCTCAAAGGATTTTTTAGGATTTTCAGGTTGAATTTCAGGAGTAGGATCATTAGGAACTTCAAAGATATTTGAAACAGTGGGTGGAGCTTGATTTGACGGTAGAGTGGGTTGTTGAGGTTCAGTGGTCTGATTTTGTTTTTCTAGCTCGAGTTCCTTCACAAAGTGATCAATCATTGCCTTTCGTTCAGTCTTGTTTGCTCCTCAGGATCAGTGATGTGTGGAGGAATTCGGTATTAAAGCATGAACTGATCAGCTGTGGCGGCAATATTCTCAAGTGCTTTTACTGCTTCTTGATCAGAGATTTGCTTAGGTGGGTTTGGAGGAGGTGAAGTCATTTTTAGAGAGGATTGTTTTGGCTTTTGGGGAGGTTTAGGTAGGGTATTTTGGGGTCTGTCTGAAGGAGTTGATGGAGGAAGTTTATTTTGCCTAGTGGTTCGAGTTGTGGATGTTTTTGAGGTAGCTTGGATTGGTGAGAGAAGAGTAGGTATTTCAGAAAAGGACTTTTGACGAGATTTAACTCTTCCCATAATTGGTAACTGGCAAATTTAATGAGTGGGAGAAAAGATAGGAATTATGGCGAGAGTTTAGGTTGTGAAAGTTTGAGATAAGAAGGAGTTTAAGTAGTGGACTCGGGGTTGAGCAAGTAACCACCGAGTAATGGAGAGTATTGAAAAGGAGATAATGCATAACGTCTATTTCCAACAGACAACGCCCATCTTGTCAGTCATATATCACCGCAACCAAGAAATCACTGTTCCCGAATTTTCAGCCCACTTGCATTTTGTCAGAAGCGTAATTTTTTTCCATTTTAATTTCTTTTTCCACAAAAAATATTTACCACATCACTATTTTTAGAGCCCGACTGGTGGTGGGTTCCACCCTGACAAACCGAACCAACATACCACGTGGCACCACGCGGTGGTGACGAACGGGGTATCTCCGGTCCAAAGGACATTAACAGTGAGTTTTAGCAAAGTTAGAGGACAATTTTAGTCACACAAAAATTTGAGGGACTAACATTAAGCATTTTTAACAACTTGTCGGACGTAAAAGGTAATTTAACCATAAAACTTAGGGGTGAGCAATCGGTCGGTACGGCACATACCGTGCCAATAAGGGATCGGTATGACTTTTCCGACTGCCCTATTATTCGACAGATGCCGCCCTGTTAAGCCACTTATGCCGATCGGCATGATGCCGATTTATACCGACCTCGAATTGGTCGGTATGTCTGCCGACCGATTCCCAAACATCATACCCTTTTTTCTATCTCTAAAAATGCTGACGGTAAGGAAGAAGGAAAGAAGAAAAAATCAAAGAAATTGGAAAAAAAAAATAAATTGTGAAGGAAGAAAAGAAATGAAAATCATCACTGTCCATCACAAAAATAATTCCAAAATCAATCAACAGTGACATAAAATTGTTTCTAAAAAATAATTAAAACCATACCACCATCATCACAATTTATTAGGGATTTAAAATAACCCTAAATCCATCAAAAGCACAGCAATCATCCACTAACAAAGCATAACAAAGGAAAATGAATAACAAAGAAAGAGAGGGCGGTGGTTGTGTAGAGGCGGCGGCGTGCTTGTAAGGGAGGAATCAATTAAGGGTTTTGGGTTCTGAGTATTTGGGGATTTGGGGTTTTAATTGGAAAAATTAGGGTTTGTTGAATTAGGGACTTATTGTGTTGAGACAAGAGGTAAGGGCTTTGTAGTTGAGACAAGAGGTAGGGGCTTTGGCAGGCAGCGGTGGCGATTGCATGCGCGGCGGAGGCAGAGGGAGGGGGCCGTTGCTTGCTTCATTTTGTCGAGGGAGAGAGAGTGGTGAGTGATTTTTAGGGTTAGTATCAAATGAGTATTAATTTTTTTGTAGGCCGCCGAAGAGAATTAATTAGATGTGCTTGGGTATTTAATTCTTGGAGGTGTGTGCTTTGGGCCTGTCGGTATCGGCCTGTGCCGAATACCGACAGTTCAACCCTCACTCAACCGACTCATTTCACCTTTCCAATCGGCACGGTACAAATATGCTAGGTGGCTCGAAGACTCCCTCTTTTTTCGAGCCGATACCGTCGGTATCAGTTCAGCACGGTCGGGTCGGGTATTTTGCTCAGCCCTAACAAAACTAGTGAAAGGAAGAGATTTCAGAAAAAAGGTAGTGAAAAAAAGACTCATTAGTGACCCAAACCACATACTAAACCAAGATAAATGAGTCATGTCATGTAAGTCATAACAAAACCCACCCAAAAGGCAAAACCCGACAACAAGTGTATGTGCGTGCAACACACAAGAGCCGGAAATTATCATTTTCCCTCAAGCCACTGCCACTATACTAGTACCAGTAGCCAGTAGGTAAGCAGCGGCAGTGTCAGCCATGGGTGTTTCAAAGATGGTAATGGCGTCCCTAACCCACCGCCGTCCTTTCACTTGCGCGGCTTCTTATCCAGACCGCCTCGTCCCATACCCACCCGACCTCATCAAATGGGTCAGGCTTGAAGGCGGCTTCGTTCACCAGGCTATCAAGATATCCAATGACGGCACCACCGGCCTTGGCTTGGTTGCCTCTCAAGATATCCCTAAGGGCTCTCCTCTCATCGCCCTTCCCGATCATATTCCCTTGAAATTTGGCCCTATTGCTGATGATGGAGCTCCTCCTCAAGTCCACCCTGTTTTAATTAACCTCGCCGACCAAGTTCCTGGTATGCTATTCTTTTTTCCTGTTGTGGGTTCTGCTTTTGGCTACCAGTTCGATTTTCAGGTTGCTTACTGTTGGGAAAATTCCTGGGTTGATTAGCTCAGTTCATTTAGTTTTATGACAGTACTCTCCTCTTCTTCATTACTTTTGGAAATAATAGTTGGTGATATTCTGATGTGGGTTTTATTTGCTCAAAAAAGTTTGTAACTCAAATGTATTGTAAACTAGGATGTTTACACTTTTGAATGTGAGTAAATTGGACTTGTGGGAGCATTTGGCAGAGGAACTATGGGCAATGAAGTTGGGCTTGAAGCTTCTCCAAGAAAGAGCCAAGGTCGGTTCCTTCTGGTGGCCATATATCTCCAATCTGCCTCAAACCTACAGTGTACCCATATTTTTTCCCGGTGAAGATATAAAGAATTTGCAGTACGCTCCTCTCCTGCATCAGGTACCAGTATCAAGCAGCTTCAGACTTAAAACCCTATATTTTTTACTCTAATTTGTGTTAAAGATTCAAAGTGAAAAATCTTCGAGAAAAATTGTTCCAAATTTACTTCAAAAATTGATCTCGAGTCATTTGTTATGAATATATCTCGAAGATTGTGGTCATGTTCCTGTCTGTTTTTAATCTTCATATGGCCATATGGGGTGACTTTTCTGAAATTCTTAAATGCTTTTTGTTGCTGTACCTCGATTGAAAACAACAACATTTCCTTTTGTTTCTGGATATAGGTGAATAAAAGATGCAGATTTCTTCTTGATTTCGAGCAACAAGTGAAGCATGCCCTTGAAAATCTGGATCAAAATGATCACCCTTTTGGTGGGCAAGAAGTAGATGCATCCTGTCTTGGATGGGCAATGTCAGCTGTCTCATCCAGGGCATTCCGTTTGTATGGAAAAAAGCTGCCAAACGGATCTCATACTGATATCCCAATGATGCTGCCTCTCATTGATATGTGCAACCACAGCTTCAATCCAAATGCACAAATTGTTCAAGAGAATGGTGCAGGGACTGAAAATATACTTGTGAAGGTTGGTTTATCCTTTTTATTTTTCATTTATTTTAAGTCACTTTGTGAGAAAAGAAAATTGAGAATGTTTTTTCTCGATGTTGTTTAAAGTCTCATGCTCTCTTTTCTGCTCTAGGTTGTGGCTGAAACACCAATCCAGCAAAATGATGCATTACTACTTAATTATGGCTGTTTAAGCAATGATCTTTTCCTATTGGATTATGGATTTGTGATTGCTTCAAACCCTTATGACTGCATTGAGCTCAAATATGATGGAGCTCTTTTGGATGCTGCAAGCATGGCTGCTGGGGTATCTTCACCTAACTTCTCTTCACCAACTCCATGGCAACAACAGATTTTGGTCCAGCTAAAATTAGATGGAGAAGCTTCTAATCTCAAGGTTCTTCACCTCATTTAACACAGTTGCGAACATTTATTTCCATATGATCTCAAGGTTTATGTTTTTTTGTGTTCCTACTTCAAGTCCTAGTTCTGAAAATTTATTTCCTCCGAATTTACTGTAATGATTTTTCCTTTTATCAACATCACTTTTATGGATCGAGAAAACAAATTTCTTCTTTTCCATGTTGATGGCATGTTGAAGAAGCCTTTTTTTTGTTGTCTTCTCTGCTTTGACAAAATTGATGGATGGATTTTGGATGTTGGCATAAAATAGCGCCTTAATACTTTTTCTATGGTGAAGCTTAATGCTGTTGCAAATAGTATCAAAGACCTTTTCCGAATCAAAATCCTTAGGATTTAGGTCACCCCATTATGTTCTGTGTTTATGAATTCCTTGATAGTGAGGCCATGTCACTAATGAGAACCAAACTGCTGTGGGTATAGTGTTCTATTCATGCTTTAGTTGAAATGTATGCTATGCAATGCTATCTGACTTCCTTCTGCAAATTGTTTAGCATGTAGAACTATGCCACCCCGAAATTTCTTAGCTGCTTGAAACCATCCACAAGTTATAATGACACCAAATAAGATTATATCGCCATTAAACCGTATGGATATGGGGAATAGGTATAGTGACTCTTGAAATCCATAATTCCTCCGTATATTCAGCTTCTTTTCTTCTCCTTTCTGTTTTCTGTTCTTATGACAGGTAAACTTGGGAGGCCAGCAATTAGTAGAAGGACGCTTGCTGGCTGCACTCAGAGTACTGCTTGCAAGCGACATGGAATTGGTGCATAAACATGATTTGGAAACTCTAAAATCTTTGTCTGCTGATGCCCCTCTTGGAATTGCAAATGAGGTTGCTGCTTTGCGCTCCATTATAGCACTCTGTGTGATTGCACTGGGACACTTTCCCACCAAAATAATGGAAGATGAAGCAATGTTGAAAAAGGGTGGTTCAGCGTCAACTGAACTTGCTATCAACTTTAGAATACAGAAAAAATCCATCATTATAGATGTGATGAGAGATCTGACGAAAAGAGTTAAGTCTCTGTTGGCAAAGGAAATTTCTGCTGCTTAAAGCTAACTTCTGATGGGAGTAGTCATCAATCACTTTAACCGTGCTAATGCCCTCTGCAACCTCTGTGATATCCATGTCATGTATGTTCCTACTTCCCATTACTTTCCTTTTCCCTCGTGTCTGTGATCTCTAAAAATTTTTGAAGAAAGTTACCTGGATTGATGATGTCTCTTCATTCAATGTTACAATTCAAGTTTATTCCTTGAATAGCTGACTCCATAATGGAACAACATGATGATATACTGATATGTTTTTATTAGTATCTGGACTCTGAAAAGCCTGCTTACACGACTTGCAAAGGCTCCAACTTCTATTTCAAAGCTGAAAGTAATCTATTCAAAGAATGTGAAGAGAACTTAAGGAGGGATCTTAGAAGATGATTGATAAAAACTTGCATTTGCTAGCCTATCCTTATAAAGTTATGTTAAGTTGGCGCCAAGGAAAAGTATGCATGACTGCATATCCGGCTTGATTCTGATAATTCTACTGGGGAGAGTTCGATGTACCTGAACTGGGTGTACCTGAACTGGTTATATATCATGCATATCCAACTGAGCCAAGTGACACTGGTAGAGAGGTTCCCTCCGGAGGCGTTGTTGTTGGTTGCAAACTATTCCGTTGCAAGAATTCTTATGCCCTTCCTTGATATGGTAAGGGAAGAAACAGAAATTGAAATTTAGTAAATCAGGAAGTATGACAATATCTTGGTGTTAAAGCCATGACTTAAATCAAGAAATTTTGGTAATTACTGGAAGCGACAGTTTTATATTCTAGTTAAGGGTTTCTATTACATTTGCTTTCTGATTGGTTATGATTGGAAGATGATATTTCGCATTAATAATTAAGATTTCTCACTTAGACATTGAGATATTTCCAGCATACTACACTGATATTCACCGGACCAATTTAACATTTCCTGGTGCCCAGGGATACAAAATAGCACTGGTGAAGCCAGAGTTGAAATTGTAGAAATTAGAAATAGTGGAAGGGAAATCTATTTCTTCCCGGATATTAAAGAAATGAAAAGAAAACAAGGTAAGGAAAAGAAGGTAGATTCGCATATTCCCATTTTTGGTGCATAGGATGATCAGGTGGATATGGAAAGCCGCTCTGGTGGTACCAACACCTAGAGTGGTTTACCTGATGATTAGCAACGGATCAGAGAAGCAAGGACTAAAAAACAATCTGCTAACTACTTTCTGATTATTAGGTATATGAGCTCCTGATTCAGCCAACAAAAATGGACAAGGACCAACCCCCAAAGACAAAGAAGAGAGGAAGAAGAACAAGGATGCTTTGAGTAGGCTTTGAACATCATAAACCTTATAACCTTCTACCTTTATCCTACATCATCATCATCATCATCATCAAAGATTATGTACAAAACTGCCACAGTCTCTGTGGTATTAGTTATTCATATCTCTAATTCTAAAACATAGATAAGGCCCGCAACCCCTGGCTATATATCCTCAGTTGCCGACCGAGATAGGTCTCTCTGCCAAGCCAAGCGGTGAACGTGAGCGCTGCCTGTTGATGCTGCACACAACCCTTGTCATCTCTAGCTGCTGCAGCGATGGATGCCTTATCTTCTCGAACTCCTGCTTTACCCTTATCACTTGGCTGTGGATGGGAACACCCACATATCCATCTTCTTCTTCATCTCCCGCCCTGTAATTGTTATTATTATTGTTCTTGTCCAGGCCATCCATCACAAACCCTTCACGCACAGCTGCCACAAAGCTAACTTTAAACCAGGGGAGCGTGAAAGAAAGAAGGAAAATATCACACCTTAGGCCTTGGCTCCCTGGTTGGTGAAGAGTTAAAAATGTGTTGGCAATTGCATACAGGTGGTGGCATATATATATATATATATATATATATATATATATATATATATATATATATATATATATATATATATATATCTAGGAAAGTGAGATAAGAAGTGACATGATTTCTTCGTGAATATTACGGAAAGGAAGTGTGACTGTTTATATGGGCACTTAATGTGACGGAATCCCACATCGGAAAGGAAGGGGAAGGTCTTGGGCCATATATACAGGGGTGCTGCACACCCCACTAGGTTGACCTTTTGGGGAGAGGGTAATGACCCCGTGACAAGTGGTAGCGGAGCCGACCCGACCCAACTCCGATGTCACGCCAAGCGCTCCGTGGGGACGGGGTAGGCAGGGTGCCCGGTCGACGACGAGGGCGTCGTCGGATTCGGTGGGGGAGAATGTGACGGAATCCCACATCGGAAAGGAAGGGGAAGGTCTTGGGCCATATATACAGGGGTGCTGCACACCCCACTAGGTTGACCTTTTGGGGAGAGGGTAATGACCCCGTGACACTTAATGTGTCTACATTTGTCTGAATTAAGACTCCTTCCTCTGACTCGTGTGGGACACTATCTAGATAGATACTATATATTATGCATTTCATTCATCTACCCTTGTGATATTTTCTTTTCAACATCTTCAGATTTTTTATATATAAAGTGGGAGTCAATATTCCAGAATCCAGATATTCTAATTCTAGAAAGTAACTTGACTTGTTTGGTGCTTGTTTGTTCTGTATTCATGGTTTGGGCCATGGCGTCATCTGTTAGAGCAATAGGGATGGTGGCTGGCCAATCTTTTTGCTACATATATATGAATAAAAATGGTGGGATTCCTTAATTTTGACTAGTCTTTGATATAAGGCAGCGCTAAGTAAGCCTGTTTGGACTGGGTCTGCCCCATCTTGGTGGACTGGGTAAAAGAAATTGAAAAATGCCCGCAAGTCAAGAACGTAGGGAGGCCGACCAAGACTACACGGTTGACGTTTGTCAGTTCGAGCTAAGGTTAAAAAAAGAAAATTCAGGGAAATCACGTATGCTAGATTATTATGATTTTAGCAACCGGGAAAATGCAGAGTATTAATTAGTTACTGCCTAGTAATTCTGTAAATTTTTAAAGGGTACATACTAGTTTCTTTCCTAGTTTTTCCTTTTTTCGATCGGTTAACAGTTTCTATCCTGGTTAAGATGTAAGCGGAATGTTTTTAATTCTATATATAGCCTGTTATTATTATTATTGAGGATCAGTCATGATCCATGACAATAAAAATGTCGATTCCTTTCAATCTATAGCGATAAATGCGTTAGGAAGAAGATTTATTTATTAAGAAAATGATACTTTCTTTGTTTTAAATAAAGAGAGAAAATGAACTGTCTCTAATATTAATGAAATCTTAAATGTGATTTACTATCTTTGATAAGAACATGACGTTGTATCAAGTTTCTCAAAAAAAAAAACATGATGTTGTATCAAGGTCTGCAGATATTGGCATTTTGCATGTGTAAAATGATGAAATTGAAAAAAGATCTAAATAAAATAAAAACGTGTTGAGTCCCATTTCAATCTCCCACATTAGTTCCTGGGTTATTTCTTTTTTTTTTTTGAGAAATGGACTTATTTTATTGCTTAATAAAAAATCAGCCCTAGTGACATCAATAATATGCCTAGGAAAATCAGTGGACCATAAGTGTTCCACACCAAACTGACTAGCTAATTGGCTAAGCTCATGGGCTGCCTTATTACATATTCTAGGAATATATGAAAACTGAACTGAATTGAAAGACTTAGAAAGAAACTGGATATCACCAACTACTCGGCCAAGGGGAGAATTGTCCACAGACGGTCGTTGCAGGGCGGTGGTAATGACCTGAGCATCCATTTCCAGAACAAGATGGGTAATGTGAAACTCCAATGCTAAACATATTCCCATCCGAGCTGCATTGGCTTCACAAACCTCCACTGGAAGTTTTGCATCCAACCACCTAGTAGCCATAACTACTATCCTTCCTTCTCCATCACGGATGATAGCACCAGCCCTACACCTGCAGAAGAAACCGCTGCATCTGTATTCAATTTAAGGAAAGGCTGGATCGGAGGGATCCATTTCAGGGGCCCTCTTGATCTGATGCCTCGTTTCGGAGTAGAATTCGCTTTCTTATAATTACTGAGGAAGGCCAGGGCAATAGGAACAATCTGCCTCTGATCAATACAGGCATTCTGAAAAACAAGGAGGTTGCGGACCTTCCATGCTGACCAAGCGATGACCAGAACTCTCTCAAGCATTTCCTCACCATGGTTTTGGGAAATTTCATCAAGCCATTGTGCAGCACTTTCAGCTGTAGAATAACAAATGGAAGCTGGAACTGGGCTATTATGCCATAAAGAGCGAATCCACTGGCAATCCTTAATGAAGTGCAGGACCGACTCGGGACCATGAAGGCATCTTGGACATGTAGGATCAATATTCCCTATCATGGATACCACATTTTGTCGGACAGGAACAGTGTTGGTGCAGATGCGCCATGCAAATGACCGTATCTTGGGTGTGATGTCTAAAGACCATAGATGTTGCCACCATGGTTTAGAACATTCTGGGATGAAAGAGTCCGAAACGGTACGGGTAGGATGAAGCATTGCGAGGCTCAACTGATATCCTGTTTTCACAGTATATGATCCAAAAGGATGGTGAAACTAATAGAGTTGATCTGGGAGTGATCTGGCGCTAAGGGGAATGCTTCTGATGAGAGCAACTTCCTCCAGAGAAAAGATAGCATCAATCATTGAAGACTGCCACTCACCAGTCTCTTCGTCAAGCAACTCCGAGACCTTAGCATCTGGATTCAAAATAGCAATAGGCGACTGGACTGTATGGTGAACATCATCCGGCAGCCACTTATCTTTCCATATACTGACTTTTTGTCCATCCCCAATCATCCAATGTACCCCTGCTGACACTACCTCCCTGGCCTTCATAATACTGCGCCATATATAACTTGGATTATGCCCTACCGAGGCCTCCAAGAAAGATGATCTAGGGAAGTATCCGGCCTTGCTTGGCTAGGAAGGCAAGATTAAAAGCATCCAAAGACCGGAATCCCATTCCCCCCGCAGACTTCCGTCGCCAAAGCTTATCCCATGCTATCCAATGAATTTTACTTTTACCACTTTTTTGACCCCACCAAAAGTGTCTGATAAGTACTTCCAGCTCGTCGCAGATAGACTGTGGTAGTAAGAAACAACTCATAATATAGTTGGGAATAGCTTGTGCAATGGATTTAATAAATAGTTCCCGACTTGCCTCCAAAAGTAGTCTCTCTTTCCACTGACCCATCTTCTTCATTAATCTATCTCTCACCCCCGCAAAGATAAGCTTTTTTTAGCGCCCCATCATAGCAGGTAAACCAAGATATTTGTCAAAAGACTCAACTGCCTTCATTCCTAAAATCCCCTTGGATATCAGATATAATCTGTCGTGGTACCTTTCGGCTAAAAATAACTTCTGACTTATCTAGGTTTACTTTCTGTCCTGATGCCAATTCATACTGGTGTAGGATAGATACTACATTATGGGCTTCTGCTCTAGAAGCTTTAGCAAATAGAACACTGCCATCAGCGAAGAAAAGATGGAAAACTTGAGGCGTCGTCCCATAAACCCTGATGCCATGCAATCTTCCAGTGGCTTGGGCTTGATTAAGTAGGGCAGATAGCCCCTCCGCACACAAGAGGAATAGGTACGGTGACAGTGGATCTCCTTGTCTGATTCCCCTTGTAGGGATTATTTTCTGCTGTGGGATTCTGTTTACTAGGACGGAATATGAGACAATCCTTATACACTTACATTACGGCTTGAATCCATTTGGCACTGAAACCCATCCTGATCATAACCTACTTCAAAAAGTTCCACTCAACCCTGTCATAGGCTTTGCTCATATCCAGCTTAAGAGCCATATACCCTCTTTTATTGGAACGGACCTTCTTCATGTAGTGAAAAGACTCAAAGGCTATCAGGGCATTATCCATGATCAAGCGACCTGGGACAAAAGCACTTTATTCTTCCCCAATCACCTCCAACAGTATACTCTTGAGCGTATTTGCTAAACACTCAGTAATCACCTTGAAAATAACATTGCATAAGCTAATAGGCCGGAATTGGCTGCATTCCTCAGGATACTTTACCTTCGGTATTAGGGTGATGAAAGTATGATTCAAACTTGAAGGATCACTGCCATTACTCTGGACTTCAAGGGCCGTATGACAAACATCATCACCAACACAGTCCTAAAAATGTTGGAAGAATAAAGGTGGCATACCATCAGGCCCCGGGGTTTTTGATGGATGCATTTGAGATAAGGCTTCAAATACATCACCCTTATGGAAAGGCTGATCAAGCATCTCCCTCATTGCATCATTTAGTCTCGGTTCAAGGCAAGATAGAACTGAATCAGCCTCAATTGCTCCACGGGAAGTGAACAGTTCAGTGTAAAAAGAGTTGAAGGCTTGAGCAATTTCCTGTTGCAACTTAACCCAAAGACTGTTAGAGCATTTAATACATTTAATAGTATTAGATTTATACCTCTGGTTGGCTTTGTGAAAAAAGAATTGAGTATTTTTGTCACATTCCCTAAGCCAAGTAACCCGAGATCTTTGAGCCCAGAGAGTCTCTTCTTTGTGGATGAGATCTTCTAGTTCTCTGTTCAAAGCTTTTGATTGGTCAACCACGGTTGGGGTCTGAACCAGTGAATGTAATTGCTCAAGTTGCTCCCGCTTCTTTTTAATGGTTGCAACAATATTTTGAAAGTGAGTTTTGCTCCACTGCTGTAATTGAAGCCCACAACTTTCAATTTTACGCTTACTCTCTGCCACTGGGTCATCTACCACATTCTAATGTCATGAATTGTTAACCGTAGCTGTACAGCCTTCGTTGGAGAGCCAAACAGATTCAAACCTAAAAGGTTTTTCCCCCTTGCCACAAAAGCTGAAGCCTTGTCAAACAGTAACTTTAAAGGGGCATGATCAGAACCTTGACGTGGTAAGTGTCTGACCAAAGCATTAGGGAATAGATTCGACCAACAACTAGATGCAACGAACCTGTCCAAACTTTCTTCAATATGAATACCACTGCGATACTCATTGGCCCATGTGAAATCACAACCCACGTACCCAATATCAAGTAATTGAGCCTCACTTAATGCATCATGGAAAGCTTGCATTGCTGCAAAGCTTCTAGGTGAGCCCTCCCCGTTTCTGATGTTGAAAAAGAATCTCATTAAAATCACCACCACACAGCCAAGGGGAAGCCCTATCCTGACTCAGTAGCCCAAGAAGTCGCCAAGTTCTCCATTTTTCGGTAGCCTCGGGCCACCCATAAATTCCAGAAAACCTCCACTGGCCAACATTCCCAACACCAGTAACCATAACATCAATATGGTGCAAACTGAGAGACCGGAGTGTTATATCAACATCATCCTTCCAGAGTACGCAAGCCCTCCACTCTTGTGTCTGCCAACACCATCACAATCCACCATAAGCATACCATCCTAGTGTAATCTCCTCCGGATTCTCTCCATCTCATTTGTTTTTATTCTAGTCTCTAAGAGGAAGACTAGTAAGGGATTTTCAAGCAAGATTTGCTTTCATAGGGACAAAACTGCACGTGGATCCCCCAATCCACGGCAATTCTAACTGAAAAGACTCATTGGTATCGGCGGGGCTGCTCTGTAGCCTCCACCGTTGGATTAATGGCATCATTCGAGCCCAATTCATCACCCTCCCTCTTCTTCTTCCTAGTTACCTCAACCTCCATCTCAATCACTTCCGAAAGCAAATCCTCATTTTTTTCTTTTAACCATAGTCTGGGACACAAGAACCCTACCTATGGTGGAAGACTGCTCCCTTGCCATTCGTTTCTATTTGGAGACAGTAGGTGCACTAGTCTGAGTTGAATGCAGTAGCTCCCCCGAGTTCAAATCTGATAAACCAGAGTGGTTGAATAAAACCAGGTCACCCTCCTCAGACTCATTCGGACTTGTAATCCCAACCCGCAGTTTACCAGTGGAGAGCTGAGTTTTATTCGACTTAAAGCTAAAAGCTGGGACTTGCCCACTCTCCGTTAAGATAGTATCAATAGAATGCTCCTAAACTGGATGAACATTCAAAGGGCAAGTAATACTAAACCTCTCCAGTTTTTGGGATATACCCCTAGTGGGTGTTACCAGTTCCGAATCTACCCCATCAGGAACCGAAGGCTTGATAGACTGATCCTGTAGCTTAAAGGAAGAAGCCTCTATGGGGATAGGGATAGCTCTGGTCATGTCTTGTTTCTGATGCCTAAGCTGTCCTGGAATAGTCAGTTCGTGGTCTACCCTCACCGGACCATCCTCCATTCGAGGCTGCACCTTGTTTAAAATAGCGGAACCCATTGTGTTTCCGTGAACAGGCAACACCCCATCACTGCGATTATCAAGCTGCTCGTCCATCACTGTCGCTGGACCCTCAGGTTTGAAAACTAGCTTTCTTTTAACCTTTTCAGCAGGCCGATCACTCTGTGAACCCAATTGGCGACGAAGAGGTGATGCTTTCAGATCCTCTCCATATTGATAAAGGGAAGGATTAAGAAGATCATCGTCTGCCACATGCGTACAATCCTTCGCTACATGTCCCATCCGCCCGCAATGAAAACAAAACCAAGGTAAGCGTTCATACTTAAAATAGATCCAACCTAGCTTACCCTCCTTCAACTGGATAGTAGATCCCCTTGAGAGTGGAACCCTAACATCCTTCCTGACCCGAAAACGGATGAACTTGCCCTGACCCAAGCCCCTATTTGGATCGAGATTGAGAAAAAATACCAGCCTTACTCCCAAACAATTCCATGAACCTTTCCTTCTTATAGTTCAGGGGAATATCATAAGCCCGCACCCAGAGTGGTACGTGATGGATCTCAAGGTTGGAGGGCTATTCATCACCATGTATCTTCCGAAGTAACACAACCTGGTTATCAAAATTCCACGATTCCTGTTCTAAAACACGCTCTTTATCCCTCCAGTGGTGGAATTGGAATATAAACAAGTTCTTGTCGAGTTGGGAGATTTCGACATCATGAACCAGTTTCCATACCAATTTCATAGTACGCATAAACGCCTGGACATTAAAAGGTCTGTCCGTCCATAACGTTCCTACCAGGCACAGGTTAACCTCCGCCTGGCGATCATCCACCTCCTCGCCTTAAAAAACCAACGCCTCCTGCTCGTCCTCCGTTGGATTAGCAATCGGGAGGAGCTTCTTAATCAGACCAGTTGACAAATCTGTATCCATAATCACCCTGAGAGTGAAAAAAAAACCCTAGATGGGAGAAACCCTAAAAAGAAGAAAAGAACACTCAGCCTAAGCGAGAGAGAGAACCCGAATCTATCGGGGGCAAAGTGTTCCTGGGTTATTCCTTACCAAGACGATTATTAACCAAAAAACAAAACAGTAAAATTTTTTCATCAACACCTTTAAAAATTATATAGTTAAAAATTAGGAATAGTAACAATTTACAAATCATATGAATGAGTTTATAGAGCATCCTGAGTTTGAACCTCATGCCACTACCGGTGGTGGCCCAGTGGCAAAACCTTTAGCTTGCCATTTTTAGGATTCTGGTTCGAATTTCGGCACTTCTAGTCAAGCCTTTTAGTGTGATGTGGCTGAATATGGCCTTCCACACGGTATGGCTGGTGGCCGTTGTGCCCGGTGACTCCCCTTAAGCAGTGCCATTTGTTTCTTGTGGGAATATTGTAAATGTATCTTTCAGACTCTCACTATCGATGAAGCAGGTCCTTTATTGCTCAGGAGAGGCGTCTGTTGGCACGACCAACACTCAACTCATTGTGCAAAACTAATTGAACCATTGAAGGAGAATTGAATTAATTCAATGAACATCTTCCTCCAGCAACCAAGCTCCTGACGAATAGAGAGAGACCATCCAAATATTTTGACACAAACTAATGTTTTTAAATCCTAAGTTAAAGAGAACTGGAGGAGTATTACTCAAGTACTTTCAACTATTTCACGTGTGGCAAGAATGTGAAAAGTTTCAACTCCTTTGTTTTTTTGATACTAGAAGAGTATCCCAATTGATCCTGGACCCTCCTAAGATTGGATGGTTTCTTTGGCAGGTATCACTGTCAGGGATAATCTTCTTAGAACAGGGGTACTTAGTAGTGACCAAGCTTCATCTCCTCTTTGCTCTACAATCCTGGAAACCACTTCTCATCTTCTTTTCCGTTGCACCTACTCTTGGAAATTTTGGCAGCAAATTTATTCTTGGTGGGGAGTATTTTGGACAGCACCTCCTTTTTTTCATGGTGGCTATTTCAATGACCGGGGATGAAGGATCTCCCACTCAAAAGAAGCTCTTGGATGATAATAGGGCTTGCCACCATATAGACAATTTGGACGTCTTGGAACAAGTTGATTTACATGGGAAAGGTCATCGATCCATTGGGATAAAGCGTACGATGTGACTATTGCTAGAGTGTCTTGGTGAATGAAGGCTTTGCAACCAGAGTACCCCTATAACAACTACTATATTTTGTACTCTATTGACTAAAATAATGGAGGGGTGTCTATACAAAGTTTGATTAAGCCTTTTTTTTTTTTTGCTGAAAACGACCTTTATTATTGGTACCGTAAACTTAGGTAGTCATCAAAGAGATGACTCCACCCAATACATCAGTTACCAAATACAATCAAGAAAAGAAACGAAAGGTATATACACATCAGTTACAAAGAAACCCCCTATACCATTATTTCCTTGCACACAGGACCATCACAAGCTAAGACACTATCAACGCAGATAAGAATTACAGATAGATCAAAAGGGAAACTAGGTTGAGAAGATTTGAACCAGTAGAGAGATCGGCTCATCGTCAAGTGGAACACAGCTTTCCAATCCACTTCAGTAGCCTAAAAAATCTTCTTATTTCTAGTCAACCAGATATTCCATAAGTTAGCATAAAAGATAACCATCCAAGAGGCTTTTGCTTTAACAGTCCTAGCCAAACTCATCCATTGACAAAACAGATCTTCAATTATTTTTGGGACACACCACCTCACTCCCCACCAAAGACATATCTGATTCCATAACCTCCAAATATACTTACAATGTATGAAAATATGTTCTCTCGTCTCCATCTCATCATTGCAAAAAGGGCATAAACCATTATCTCTCTCAATTATGTTTCTTCTAACTAGAATATCCCTCACAGGTATGCCGTTATTGAAAACCATCCATAAGAAACACTCCACCTTGGGTGGAGCACATCCCAACCAAATCCATGGAGTAGCACAATTATGGTAACGAATCTTGGAGAGACATGAATACCCTGACTTAACCGAATACACATGATTCCTCTCCTCAATCCAACGGCATTTATCATGTTCATTTGACAGCCCTTCTATATCCCTAAGTCTCCTCTTAAGATCCACTTCCATCTCCTGTTCCCATTCAAAAAGAGGCCTTCTTCACCCAAAATTCCACTCCCTTCTTCCCTCCACAAAGGATACCGCATCCGCCACATTAATATCCTGACAATTAGATAACCTAAAAAGTCTAGGATATAGCTCCTCCAAGCTCTCCTCCTCTGACATCCATCGATCATGCCACAACAAGCAGGACTTTCCATCCCTTAATTCTCTCCTAACAAAGTATTTTAACCCCACTAATTCACCCGAAACATTCTCCCCAGATTGGATAATATCTTTCCAGATTTTGGAGGAGATATTCACATTAAATTCGGGCCATGATGATTCCGAATCCCTTCTGTACACCCGATTAGCGATTTTCGCCCACACAGGTCCATTCATATCCATAGGATCAATATTAGAAAATCTCCATAACAACTTAAAAAGGAGACATTTATTTTTTAAGAGAATATTTTCGATTCCTAGGCCTCCCTGATCCTTAGGTTTTGCGATTTTTTGCCAAGCTACCAAGCACATTTTCTTCTTCTCTCCACTTCCTCCCCACAAGAAATTCCTCTGAAGTCTTACTATTTTCTTTGCCACACTCCTCGGCATCTTGAAAAGAGATAAGTAGTATATGGGAAGATTACTTAATACTGCCTTGATCAACGTCACCCTACCTCCAAGAGATAGGAATTTCCCTTTCCAAGAAGCTAATCAACTTTTGATCCTGGAAATGATTGGATCCCAAGCCCTAATCCTGCTCATGTTTCTTCCAATGGATAACCCCAAATAATTGAAAGGGAACTTTTCCACCTTGCTCGACAGTAACCCGGCCAAACCTTCTGATCTTTGATCTGAAATATTTATCCCAACGACACTGCTTTTATGAAAAATTTATACTTAAGCCAGATAAATTTTCAAAACATCTCAACACTCTTTTTAAATTCAACAGTGATTCCTTCTCCTCTGGGCAGAAAAGCAGAGTATCATCCGCTAATTGGATTAAGGGCGCAGCTACATCATCATTAATCTTCACTTCTTGAATTAGGCCCTTCCCAATCGCCTGATTAACCAACAGAGACAAACCTTCTGCGACCATATTAAACAAAAAAGGTGAAAGTGGATCACCTTGTTTCAACCCTCTGAATGCAGTGAATTCTTGAGATGGGCATCCATTCAACAATATTGACATTTTCGGATAACTGATACAACCCTATAACCACCTTATCCAATTCTCTCTAAACCCCATTGCCCTCATTATTTCCAATAGAAAATTCCATGAGACAAAATCATAGGCCTTCCTAAAGTCGATTTTCCACATTACTGCTCTCTTCCCTTCCTTCTTTAACTGAGACACAATATCTGAAGCAGATAACACACAATCCAAAATCTGCCTCCCTTCAGTAAAAGCATGTTGGTTAGGACTTATCACATCCTTCATAACTCCTCTCAAACGTCTGGCTAAAATTTTATACACACTGTAAATGAGACATATCGGTCTATAATCCTCAAAACCTTGAACTTCATTTTTTTTTGGTGTCAAACACATGAAACCACAATTCACTCCAGAAGGTAAACGCCCAGAGTGACAAAAGTCCGTTATCAAGTCCTTTAAATCATTGCAAATCAAATCCCAGGCTCTCTTAAAGAAGTTAATATTAAAGCCATCAGGCCCAGGGGCTTTATTACCATCACATTAGTTTGTACTTCACAATGTATTCTGTTCTTTCATCCTCTTTTTTCCTTGTGTTCGTAGCTAGTCATTGTCTCAATGACTTTCTTGTATTATTAATTTCTATCCATGAATGAAAGTATTGATTAGCATAAAATAAAAGAATATCCTAATGGATTATTAGACTAACCTCTCCTCTCCGGACATCACCCTTGTGAGGTGAGACCATTACCAACTTCTTTATTTAGTATTACAAAAAACAAGTGTTGAATATTCCTTGGCGGTAAAGAGGTATTACCTTATGCCAAATTAAATAGGCTTAGTATATAAATAGAACTTATATTAATTGGCCTATTAATAAATTTGAAACCAAATTATATCTTTCTTACCTCTAAAATACTAAAAGAAAATCCCGTGTGCAGAGAGATATGTATGAAAGAAATCTACTGTAAATGTTCAACTTCAATCAACATAAATATCACATATAAAAGAACAATAATGCTAGAGTTACTAACTATTTCTTACAAATAGTGTGTTACTAATATAGGCGGCATATGCCACCTCATCTTTTATTAAGTGGGTGCCATGTCATCCCTTTCAAATTTAATTTAAATTTCTAATTTAAAACACTAATCAATGCTCTCTCTTAGGAAAAAAAAACGATTATTCTCCTACCTGCAAACCTAACAACGATTCTCTATATCTTAGGAAAAACAAAAAACGATTTCTCTCCTACCTGCAAACGTAACGAAGAGCTCTCTTTTGTTCCTTATCAACCCTATTCCAAAAACTCTTCCCTCTCTCTTTGAATTTCTCACCATTGATACCGAAAAAAAAATCATCCTTGGTTCCTCTCACTATTATCAATTCTAATATATTCTTCTCTTCCCTTTAGATTTCTATTACTTTCCTCCACCTTTGTTGCTGTTTTGACAGTGAATTGTTGCTATCTTTTTCCCTTCTGATTACCCCTTTTATTTCACTGTTGATTCTTGTTGTTGTTTTGACAGTAAACTATTATTATCTTTTTTCCCTCCTAATTACTCCTCACCGTTGATTGTTGTTGATAATCATCACCAATCACTTTCGTATTAAGGTATTGCTTCTCAAATAATTTTTTCGTGTTAAAATCCAATTTGATTTGCTCTTAATGTTAATTGGAGAGTAATAGTTTTTTCCCACTTATAATACTCTCTATTGTTACTTTGTTTTGATTATTAATTTAGCATTAAAATTAATTATTAGAGTTCTGGAATGCATATAATATTTTTGGAGACTGAGGTATTTTGAAATTTTTGTGAATTGATTTTGCAAAAAAAAAGTTGTTACTTGACGCTTAATGCTAAATTAAGCATTGTCTTTTAAGATTACCCATTATCAGTGTACACTTATACCTTCTTGTCGTCTATTTTTTATGTGCTTATTTGTTTGGATTTTTATGTTTTGAAAGCAGATAACAGAGTTGATCATTAAAGTGGGTGGAATGGATGACGAATTGATGATGAATCATGAAGTTGTACAAGACGGTGAAGAAATTGAACAATCTTTAAATGTAGATAAAATCAAAGATGCGGATCCATCTTTAGTTACTAAAGATGAAGTTGTTCAAGTTTTGGTTGAAGCACCTCAAGTTGGTATGTTATTTAACTCAACTGATGAATTGTTTAAGTACTACACAAGTTATGGGAAACAAATTGGGTTTTTTGTAACCGTAAGAAGTTCTCAGTCTACTTTAGATGGAAGGACAAGGTATATAACTCTTGCTTGTACTCATCATGGAAAAGTTGAAACTAGAACAAGTAATGTTCTTAAACCACAACCATTGGCAAGGGAAGAGTGTAATGCAAAAATCAATGCTGCTTTGAGTAAGGAAGGAAAGTATGGAATTACCTCAGTTAAGCTTGATCATACACACCCTTTTATGACTCCAAGTAAGATGAGATTACACAAAAGTAACAAAAAGATGGATTTGCATGTCAAAAGAGCTCTTGAACTTAATGATCAAGCTGGAATTCGACCGAACAAAAATTTTAATTCATTCGTTATTGGAGCTTGTGGCCATGAGAATCTCTTATTTGGGGAGAAGGAATGTAGAAATTATATCGAGGCAAGAAGGAGATTACGACTTGGAAATGGAGATGCTGAAGCATTGCTTAATTATTTCAAGAAGATGAAAAATAGGAATGAACAATTCTACTATATAGTCGATATTGATGATGATAATCGACTTAGAAATATTTTTTGGGCAGATGCAAGAAGCCGAGTAGTATATGAAAGTTTTGGTGATGTTGTTACATTTGACACGACATATTTGACCAATACATACCAAATGCCTTTTGCTCCATTTGTTGGAGTGAACCATCATGGACATTCTATATTGCTTGGCTACAGACTATTAGCAAGTGAGGATACTGATAATTTTGTTTGGTTATTTAAGGCTTGGTTGTCATGCATGTCTGGTCGATCTCCTGATGCAATTATTACTGATCAAGACAAAGCAATGAAAAATGCAATTGAGATAGTCTTTCCTAACACTCGTCATTGTTGGTGCTTGTGGCATATCATGAAAAAAATTCCAGCAAAATTGAGTAGATATTCGACATATGAATCTATTCGAGTGAAGTTGCAGAGTCTTGTATATGATTCATTAAACAGGGATGAATTTGAGAAATCTTGGATGCAAATGATTGAAGATTATGGTCTTTCTGATAATGACTGGTTGAGAATGGTATATGAAGATCGACATCGTTGGGCTCCTGCTTTTGTAAAGGATAAATTGTGGGCTGGATTGTCTCGTACACAACGAAGTGAAAGCATGCATGCTTTTTTTGATGGCTATGTTAATCATTTGACAACTTTAAAGCAATTCGTAGAGCAATATGATGATGCTTTGAGACATAAGATTGAGAAGGAGTGTCAAGCCGACTACAACTCATTGAACTCAAAAATTCCTTTGATAACTCATTATGATATTGAGAAGCAGTTTCAAGAAGTTTATACAAATGAGAAATTCAGAGAGATTCAAGAAGAGTTTAGGATGAAGATGTATTGCCAACCATATCTTATCAGTAGCCAAGGACAAAGTAGTACCTACAAGGTTGTCGAAGAGAAAAAGATTGGAGAATGGACAAAAGATGTTGACTTCACTGTTCAAATGAGCGAAAGTGGTGATGCATTTAAATGCACATGTCAATTATTTGAGTTCAGAGGAATAATATGCAGGCATACAATTACTGTGCTTACATTTATTAAAAAAGCTAAGCAAGTTCCATCATCATATGTGCTACCGCATTGGAGAAAGGATATAAAGCGAAGACACACATTCATAAAAAATTGCTACAGTGATACTTGTACTGACCCGGAATCACTTCGGTTTGATAAAATGTGCAAAGAATTTTATGAGGTTGCTGAGATGGCAGTACATTCAGATAGAAAATTTCAAATGGTTATTGATCATGTACAAGAACTAAAGAGGAAGTTGAATTTTGATGAAGCTTTTCCTATTATCAATGAGACAACAAAAATCACAGCGACAAATTCTCCACAGAAGAGAGTCCTTAGTCCAATCAAGGTAAAGAGTAAAGGACGACCACCTTCGAAGAGAAGAAAATCCAAAGTTGATCAAGTTGTGAAAAAATTGATAAAGAAGAGCAAAAAAAATCCCGTTAATCGGGAGAAGAAGACAAACAAAGGCAAGAAGGTAAGTTCTGAGCAAATAATTTTTCCAGTAAGTATACAAATTGATATAGTTATATGTGTAATTCTTTTGTTTATTTAAACAGGACCTTCATGAAACCACAAGCCAATATGATCAAATGGAAAAACATGATGGTACAAGTAGGGTGATTCCAAGTACCCATGATGCTTCCTCCATGCTTTCCAGAATCTGTTGGACAATGAAGTCAAGTTTGGTAAATGTCATATGAATTATTTAACTGAACCACATTTATTAAATTATTTTTTCAAAAATAATATTCTTACTAATTTTTCCTAATATGATTGCAGGTAATCTCTAAAGTTATTAACAATTTCTGATACATGGACACTTTCGTTGAGGAGAATATTTTGATGTTTAGTCTTCAAATTTTTTACATCAATTTATTTGTTCTATAGACTGGCAAAATACGATGCCAATGAGCTTTTTTTTTTTTTACTTGATACCATTGAGAATATTTTGATGTTTTGTCAAGAATTTTTTCTCGATACCATGCCAATGAGCTTTTTATGTCGTTGAGAATATTTGATACTTGGTCAAGAAATTTTTTGAATCAATTTATCTATTTCATACACAAGCCGGTTTGTCACAATCAATTTTTTGTCAAATTATTTCACTATTTTAAGTATTAAAGTAAATTAGATGTATTTGTAAAAAAAGTAAAGAAAGAAAAGGAATACATCTCATGAAACATGAATAAGATGTATTTGTAAGCAAAATATAAATAATCCAAGACTCGGTTGACCACATAAAATTTTTCAAAATTACTTATTGGCGGTAAAAATTCCGAATATTGTGGTAAAAAAACAATTTCCACCTTGGAAGTCAGAACTACTCATTAAAATTTATAAAAATTTACTCTGGTCGTTACAAATATAAAAAACATTACATACGAAAATATATAAAAATGGTGAAGGTCTTAAAGAAACTACTAGAACAATTTCACTCTCAGTATGATTTTAAAAATAATTGTTTCATTATCTTAAGAATTAAAATAAATAATATGTATATTTTAAACATTTAAAAATATATAATTAATATAATTTATTTTAAAATATCATGTTGCATCACAATAAATTGTAACGACCCGGGTAAAATTTTCGAGATTTTTACCAAGCTGTTTTGACTTTTACGGTGGTTAATAAAATTTTATCGCGGTTAATTAATAATTTTACCAAACCGAGTCAATTTTCAGTATTTTCACTATTATTTTTACAACTCTCAAAATTATCATTACTATTAATACTGTTACCGTTATTATTAATTTCCTAATCAACATTTATAACAATACTTTTATTACTATTTTAGCCAGAAAATTCTTGTTGTAATAATTTACTAATTATAATTTAAAATGAAGTTTAAACGCCATAATTCGATGAATTCTATCGGACCGAGCTTTTCCGAGAGTTTTCCGGGAATAACCGAGCTTCGTTTCGATCACCGAGGACACGTGACGCTCGAGAGTATCTTTTTAATTAACCGAGCCTCGGAATTTAATTCCGAGGGTTACTCTGGATTTCCGAGCCTCCTTTACAACTAACCGAGCCTCGGTTTTCAATTCCGAGACTTGGACGACTATCAGGGGTATTAATCAGATTTTCCGAGCCCAAATTGTATTTTCAAACTCGGGACGGAAAGACGGGAGTACCCCTGCGATTCCGTTATTCCGACACGAAAATCCGGTTCGGCTAATCGTGGCTTGCCACGTGGCCACTCTTCTTTTCTTCCCTCTTTTCATTCTTTTCTCTCTCCTTTTTTTCTTCGTCCGGCCCCAACACTTTCTTTTCTTCTTTCTCCCCCTTGTCTTTTTTTTTTCCATTTTCTTCTTTATTTTCTTCTCCTTCCTCCCGTGACCAACCGGCGCCCCCACCCCTATCTCTTCTTTCCTGTTTTATTTTTGTTTTCTTTCCCTTTCTCCTTCTTTATTTCACCTCCTCCTCCCCAATTTCCCTACACCCATCTCCTCTTCCCTTTTCCTCCTCTGCCTCCTTTCTCTTCTCCTCCATTCTGCCAACCACACACCACCACCAACAACCACATCGCCGCCACCACCAGATGCCCCTCTTCTTCCCTTGTGCACATCTCGCCTGCAGCTGCTTTGCCTTGGATCGTGCCACCAGCAGACGGAATCGCGTCGCCGACCCACATCTCGGATTCTCTTCCCTGCTTCACAGACCGCCGCCGCCTTCCACCTCTGCTGCTGCAGCAACCGGAAGACGCTGCCGCCAGAGGACCGAGCTTGAATCGCCACCGTCCCCAGGTTCGATTTCCCCTTCTTGCTCGTCGCTGCTGGATGTAGCCGCCGCCGATCGATCCACCGCCACGGTTGTTATAGCTGCCGTGAACAGTGTTTGGCCGGATTCCGGCGAGGATCCCGACAGTCTCGGGAATTTTCCGGCGAGCCCGGAAACTGACCTTTGGGTAAAACCCGAACCTTATGACCATATGCATCCTTAACGAACCCGAGCCACGATAACAAACCCGGACATACGTTAATTAAACGAACAATTAATTTAATTTTTACGTACGATTTTAATTTATACCTTGAATTATTTTTAAATATGCTTTTATTCATTTAATCAAACTTTTAATTTTATTATCCTAAATGGGCTGTTAGAAAGGTCCATTATATTTAATTTTCAGTTGTCTAATCTTATCTTAGGCTAATTAATGAAAGACCCACGATGCCATTTATTTTAATTATGTCTTTTAATTTTCAAATTATATTGTTAACAGAATTATCCTTCGATGGGCTAAACACAAGTGAAGGTCCCCTGGGCTTAATTTCTCAATTATATTATTACGTATCTAATACGTTTAACTACCGTTCATCTGGGCTAAATGATAATAGGCCCATACCTTATTTATTTATCAACTTCAATCTTATATAAATATTACTATTACCTATATTTTCGTGGGCTAAATAATAAAAGATCGTAATTCATATTCTTGGTTATATATATATATATATACGAGCTTATGTTGGACTAAAATAATAATATTCTAACAATAATTATTTCTACCGATTTTATTTTCACATATAACTTGTGCAAAATTTATTTTGAGGCTAATTATATTTTATTTTATTAACTGTAATATTATTTTGAAATATCAATTTATTAACAATTATAATACGTCCGACCAACGATTTTGTTATATATTAAATCTAACTACTTAATATGTACAAGTTTTGGATTGTTATATTATTAAATAACTGTTGTATTTTATCGAGCTATGGTAATAATATCGTTATCTATACTCTACATATATGTATTTTATATATCATGTTAAAATTATTTTATACCGTATATCAGCTATGTTAACCTCTTTATTGATGAAGGTATTTCCTATTTAACGGTTTTAATATCGGATATATATTATTCATATATCATTTGGACGTATTTAACGTTACCACTATTTTATAATCAATTCTTACTAAGCGTATATATGATTACTACTATTATTATTATTTTATCGAGGATAAGTACTTATGAAATATTATTTACTTTGATATGTTACCAAAATATAATTTATACGACGTATTTATGTATATGCATGTTTTCTTGTCATGAGCGACCTAAGGGCCGGGATATCGGCTTGGGCGCTCGGTTTCGGTTTTCGATTTAGATCAAATATACTTGATATAACCGATGGATTTAATTAATTGCCACCAAGATGGTTGAACTGTTTGGTAATAAGATAATTGTGGAGATAATAAAATGAACAGATAAGCCATATAATAACTGTTAAACCGATATCATGCATAATCATCTTGTTGGCGCATTATAAGTGATTGTGTTGCCATATATGTATATAGGGACATTGAGGTTTGACCGGATAGCAGTTTCAGAGACACATCAGGTGAGGATGGATAACCCTTGATATGTGCCCGTAGTACTGTGTATGATTTGTTGTTTGATTGAACTGCTAGTATGATTATTGTTGGCTGTTTGATTGCTATGATATTGTTGCTGTTGTTGGTTAGCTGTGTTATTGATTTGTGGAATCTGTGTTGTGAATAATGTTGAACTGTAAATTGTGAATAATTAGTGATATGGAATTGTTGATTGGATGAGTCTGTGGGTTAATCTGAGGTAATTGAAAATGGATAATTGATGAAAGAGTAAAGGAATTGAACTGGAATTTGAGATGATGATATAATTGTCACGTGGAAAGTAGTGGTACGACTAGATGGTTAGAGACTAGTTCTGTGGTGTCATGGTTGGTTTGGTTTGGTTATTGGGGATGTTGATCTCGAATGAGTTTGATATTGGGATGTTGATCCCGGATGAGATTGTTATTGGGATGTTGATCCCGGATTGGTTGTTATTGGGATGTTGATCCCGGATTGTGTTCTGGCCTGGCATCCGGAATTAGTTAATAACCAGGTACAACCCTAGCTTGTCCAGTGACAGGGGCCCGGAAGATAAAATTGGTAATAATAATAAAAAAATCTTTTGGTCTTGGCTCAGTAGTGTTTGGTAGAATCTTTGTGTTGTGTTTGTCTGTGTTTACTTCGAAAGTATTATGGTTGACTGCATATCTCTGTTTTTCCTTCGTCGGAGAGCACTTCGGACTCACCCCTCGCCTGCGGGGTTTCATCCCGTAGGATGAGTTGTTTGTAGTGCAGGAACGTACGAGGCAAGTTGCAGTGTACCCTCGGGCAGGACTCGGATCCATTAGTTGCATCGGGCTTTGCATATGTTGACATTGAGTTTATAAATGCTTTCGCTGTACTATTGATATTGATGTACCCGAGGTCGGGTGATTGTTATTATTTTTGGGCCAATGGGCCGGTTTTCTGTTGTAATACACAGTTTGTGCCACGTGTCGGCACTGTTGCTCGGTAATTACTGTATGATGGGTAAATAGTGGTCAGGGCGTTTCATAAATAATATAATTTTTAGGAAAGGAGGCTAAGGTTACAAATTATAGCTAATAATATAATTAAGTATGAAAAATAAAATTGTAGAAAATAACTATAAAAAATTAAAATTTATTTAAAGATGAAGAAAATTAAAAAATTGTAAATAAATTTTCCTATTAAAAATTATTATTATTTTAATCTACATTATATATATATTGAAACGCCCCGACCCGTATTTACCGTACACAGTAAACACGTGCCGGAACTGTGACAACCCAACCCAAAAAGAAACCAGCATACAGTGTGAACCACAATAACTCGGGCTCGACAGCCCATAATAATAAACATCAATAATAATAAAACCGGCCCAATGGCCAAATAATAGAAAAACTATGCACAGCGGAAGACTTTAAATAACTAACACTGTATGCGACACATGCAAA
>JAKUCV010001558.1:0-31018 GCA_028386065.3 Turnera subulata | reverse complement strand
AGAAATTCCGAAACCCGAAAAATACCAACTTAGTTCCGAAAAATTCACGGGAAAATCACGAGCGCGGGAAAACACTTGGTTTCGAAAAACGACTCCCGATTTACCTTGAATCAATTACCCAAGATTAATTCAGCAGTAAATCACGGTAAATAGACTTTTACAGTCCGGTAAAAATCCAAAATTTTTACCCGGGCTGTTACATATATAATACTAAATATTTAATTAAACAATATATATATTTTTATCTAAAGTCATATAAATTAATTATTAATTTTCTTTTTTTTTAACAAAGATGGCCTAAAAGATCATTAGTATTTATTTTTTTCTTCCATTTTTATATTAATTAATTCAACTTATCATTTTTTTATATATAATTTAATAATTAAATTTTAGTGTTGCAAGAGTGTTTTTTTTAGAAAATCATTGAAATTTTAGTCCTCGTGCAATGTTTTGTATTTTAACCTCTCTTATTTGTGCCGGGCAGAAATGGTGTTGTATTAAGTACAAAGAACTATGGCTATATAACACAATCACCCGTTTCAATAATAAACAATAAAAAAGAACAACAACAATTAGCAGCAAAATTGACTGTAATAATCGTCGTCTGCGTCTTCATCAGTGAATCCCTCAAGCAGCAAGAATGATAGAAAGCTGTGGTGGTATTGGAAACTAAAAAACATAAGGGAAGGATATTATATAAATCAAGGAAGGTATCATTATTATATGACGTTGGTGATGAATTTGACGAAAAGAGAGAAAAGTAAAAGTTTGTTTTGTGGCTGGAGTTTGTGATAGAATTGGAGGAAAGACAAAAAAATTAAAATCAAGGGTGGTTTTGTTGGTGACTTTTCGGGAGAAGGAGAAAAGATAGAGAGTTTGTTTTATGGTGGAGGTTTATAAGAGAAGGGAAGGTTAGAGAAAAAATTAAAATTTAGGATGATTTTTATGTTGCTGGCGGCGATTTCGAAAAGAAAGAAGACGGAAAGTTTGTTTTGTCGTAAGAAGTTTATTAAAAAAAAAGAGGGAAGAGTGTAAAGAAAGAGAGGGGAGAGAGAGAGCATTGATTAGTATTTTAAATTAGATTTTAAATTAAATTTGAAAGGGATGACATGGCACCCACTTAATAAAAGATGAGGTGGCATAGTAACACACTCTTTGTGAGAAATAGTTAGTAACTATAGCATTATTGATAAAAGAATACAATAATGCTAGAATTAGAAAGATTTTTCTATTAAGAGAGTCTTATAAACATGTGTGGCAGTGCTTCATTGGACAATTTTATTAACTCTCCACATCATTTTTTTAATTTATTATTTCTAAAAATAAAATTATAGCCATAAAAAAACTCTTTTCCTACCCCACATTTTCACAATCTTTCTAAATTAGTTGCTTGCCATATTAGTGTTAACTTTTTTTTCGACATAGGTGAGAATCGTGGAGGTAACAATCTCTCTAATTTAAAAAAACACACTTCCTAATAAGAAAAAACCCTAAGTTTTGCTCCGATATCTTCGGAGCCACGAAACACTTGCGTTTTCGCCGCAGTGGCCATGGCGGCGGTGGCTAGCTCGACAGTTTCAGAAGCGGATGCACTCTCGGTGGAGGAGACGGATCAACAGGAACGGAGTACTAAGAAAGCCGAACAAACAGGAGAGGGAAGTGAGGTTACTGGGATAATCGTGGGGGATGAGCGCCCGCCATCTGATGAATCACGTAGGAAGATCTCCTACAAATCTATGCTATCTGGGCGACCAACGACAGAGAGTATAGAGGATGTTCCACTGGACGATGGGGATGAGTATTGGTCCGAGGAATCGGACCCTGAGGACGAGGACGATGAGGACCCGTATTGCCCGACTATTTTACTCTCATCCGCTGATAAGAAACGTATTTACAAACGTTGGAGGAATACTCTAATAGTGAAACTACTTGGTAAGCGAGTTGGGTATCGATTCCTACATCGATCTCTAATGTATCAATGGAAACCTAGAGGGGAGATAATCATGGCGGATATGGGTAATGATTTTTACTTGCTCAATTCAACACGGAGTATGACTACAATCGAGTCCTCTATGATGGCCCTTGGCTGGTGGCAGATCATGTTCTCACGGTACACAGATGGCAGCCATGTTTTGACCCTGATGAGGCGGTGATCGACAAGGCTATTGTATGGATCCAACTTCCAAAGCTGTATCATTAGTTTTATGATCGAGATATCTTACTCCGTGTTGCAAGGCGTGCAGGACGCCCAATCAAAGTGGATGAAGTCACACTCAAGTCTTCCAGGGGTAAGTATGCTAGGGTTTGTGTGGAGGTTGACCTCACTAAACCCCTAGTTTCTAAGTTTCGCCTCAAGCGTAGAGTGTGGAAGATCGTGTATGAAGGGTTGGATACTGTGTGTTTTATGTGTGGACACTATGGCCATACTTTGGACAAATGTATGAATAATTCGCCGCCCGAGGACGAGATGGAGATGGCTAAGGAAGGAGGTGGACCATCGAGGGATGAACCAGAACCAGAGTGTGCAGAAATGAAGGTTTGGCTAGAGTTACTCTCTAGTCATGGCCCTTGGATGCTGGCACAGAAGAAGCGCCGAGGTCGACCTAAACCTGCAATGGGGAGTCCTGCTGGGAATATGAGTGGCGGACAATCGTCGCGCCCAAGTGGGTCTCAATTTGATATTCTTCGTGATCATCAAGAGCCTGAGATGGTACCTGTGCAGGATGCTGAGGTTAGGGTATCTATGTCACATGGAGGGCCTACTAAGGAGTTCTCTAAGGCCTTTAGCAAGGTTCCAACTTATCGGCAGAAGGAGGTGATTTCTCATGATAAACCGTCACGAGCTAATGAGGTGAAAAACAATGTGGTTGCAGGTTCTGTGGTAATGCAGCAGGCTACACCAAGTCGACCTTTGATGGATTTTCAGGGAACGATGGGAGCTGATGTCACCATGGTGGATGTTAACCAAGGTCCTAGGGTGGTACAACAGTGCCCTTCAATGCCTATGGCTGATCGGCAGGAACTGTCCAT
Source organism: Turnera subulata (assembly GCA_028386065.3). Lineage (NCBI taxonomy): Eukaryota > Viridiplantae > Streptophyta > Magnoliopsida > Malpighiales > Passifloraceae > Turnera > Turnera subulata. Next base: position 27,988 of record JAKUCV010001558.1, on the reverse strand, counting down.
GCCGCCAAAGGGGAAATGTTCTCAACCTCCGAAACCACCGGATCCAGTGATTGAGGGCCACGGCATATCCATGGTTTCAGATCCCCAGGAGGTGGTACTGGGGGTGGTGAGTCCAATGCTAGGGGCTTATCGCAGCCCATGTCGATGTAGTTATGTTTCTCCGTATGGAGTTCTTTGCCCATCTATTTCTTATATAATGCGAACTCTATACTGGAATATTCGAGGGGCTGCAAGCTTTTCTGTAACGCCCCAAATTCTCAGTATTTAATTTCTACGGATTTTCGGATTTTTTTTTGAAATTTTATTTCCGATTTTTACCCTCGAGGAATTCCGGGATTTTTGATTAAGGAAATTTATATTTGTAACTTATTTTCCTTGGGAATCTTAGTTTTAATTTGGAATTAATACTTCTATCGAGTTCTTGGGAATTTTATTGTGTTTCGGAGTGAAACACAATTCTTGATGTAGTTGGTCCGAAACTACATAGTTTCAGGGAATGGTAAAGAATAAAAGGGTTGCGTTTGACCAAAGGGGAAGGGCACGTTGACTTGCGGCTTGAGGAGGGCGAAACGACGTCGTTTTGATGACCAAAACAATGCTGTTTCTAGAGCTGGCTGGGCTTTAGGGTTAGCTTAGGTTTATAATCCATCTCTTTCTCTCTCTCTCTCCTCTCTTTTCTTTTCTTTTCTCTCTTCGCCGACGGCTCACCCTGCTCCCCCCTCCTTCTCAACTTCTCTTCTCTTTTTCTTTACTTTTCCTCTCACAATCTTGGCCGATCCGGTTCTCTTCTCTTCTCCCCACCACATATCGACACCATTTCTTTTTCCTCTTCCTTTATGCTGCTGCCGCTCCTTGAATCGCCACTGCAATGACACACCGCCGTCCACCTGTTGCTCGTCTCAATTCGCTGCTGTCAGGTCGAGGCAAGGAGTGCAAGCCGCTGCCACCATCACATAGTGTTCGGTAAGCCGCCGCCCTCTTTTTCGTTCTTTCTTTCTTGTTTTCCGAGTTCTGGTTTTAATCGGGTCTTTGCCTCTCGGTTGTGCTCGTTTGTGGTCTCGGGTTCGGTGACTGCACTCGGTCGTTGCCGTCGTGGTAAGCCTCCATCCGTTCTTCTCTTCTTCTTCCTTTCTACCTTGTCTTGATGTCGATGGCGGGTTCGTTGTGTGTTTTGCTTGGTGGTTCATAGTGGTGAGTGTGTGTGTTGCATTGTTGATGGCTGACGGTTGCAGGGGATGTGTGGTTGTCGGGCAGAGGCCATTTGGTGGTTTGGTTTGTTGTTTTGTGGATTCCGGCAGTGTGGGGTGTTGACGGGTTGCAGTGTCGTTGTTGACCGGGGGTTAGGCTGGTGTGTGCGGGTTTGTTCATAGGCAGAGGTTTTGAGGCTCGGGTGTGTGCTGCTCAACGGATCCGAATTGTTTTCGGGTCTGGGCAGTGTGACTCGATTTCTAAGTAAGGATTCTTTCCCCAATTCTTTTTCTTAAATCGATGTAGTGATCAGTGTGTGGTGTTGATTAAAATCGATGATTATTAAGTTGTATATGGTTTGGAAGTCAATTGGTTTTTAGCAGATTGTTGTGGTGTTTCCGGTGTTTGGGTTACTGTCCCGACGAGTCGGATGTTTTTTTCCGGCGAGATCAGAATTTTTCGGCGAGGGCTGCCCAGAATCCGGCGAGACAGCCTCTTCTCCAGCGAGACTATAATTTCGACCGACCTTACACGGTAACTCATGGACGATGTGTATGTTTTAGTTTCCGAGCATATCATGTACGGTAGACGGGGGTAATCAATGTATTAAATTCAAATGACTTAATGGAATGTGGGTGTGACGTGTTGAGAGACGCGTGGCCGGAATATATATCCGACACACATAATATCTTTAGGCCGGAAAGGTCGGGCTCGGGAGCTCGATTAATGTGATTAAGTGAATGGGTCGGGCCTAGACCCAAGTTATGCCATGTTAAGATATATAGGCTTTAGGCCCAAGGATTATTATAGATACGGGCTATAGGCCCAATAAAGAGTAAATAATTTAAAATGGGCTTTAGGCCCAGTAACTTTTATTGATGTGGGCTTTAGGCCCTGTGAACCGTTAATCGGGACAAATAATTGAACTTAAACGAACTTTTAGTCTCGGGCTAAGGTTATAGGATTTATCGAGCTAAGACCTATGAACTGTTTAATCGGACTTAAGGACAAAAGATAATATGGGTTAAAGTCACGACATTGACATGCTTTTAGCATAGTTTTATGTGGACCTTATGTGGGGTTATATTTTGTTATTAATATAGGATTGTTGAGGCGGAACGAGCTTCAATTCCGAGACAATTGATATGGCCCAGGTGAGGACTTATAAACCTTTGTATGCATTACTGCCTATAATGCTCGGTTAATTGTGTTGGTATATAAGTGGTATTATTTGTTTGGTCTTGAATGCTGTATGCACGCTTGCCTGCTTTGTGGATGTTCTTGTTTACATCTTGTATTTTATTGATGATACCTATGATGCAGTGTGCATGATTATGTGAACTGTGTACCAGTATGATATAATGAGCCTGTCGAGCATGACTTGTTTGTGTGTTAAATAACGTGATATATGGTTTTGTGGTTGGTGTGGTGAACTGTGGGCTGGAGGCCCGGATTTGAGAATAAGATGTTAAATCCACACAACCCTGTTTGACAATAACGTTTGGTACAACTCTTAAAGGATAATTGAGAATAACATACTATAATAATTCTACTGTGGGGCTGTTGACCGGTTGGTTCGAGCGGGAAGTGTTACCCCTCGGGATTTCATGCGGTTAAGCATGGTATATGCGGTTTACCATATGGGTCTGTTATGACCGGTTCTACCTCCCTCTTTCTATCTCCCCCTTTCTACCTCCCTCTTTCTCTCTGTCTTTCTCTCTCTCTATGGATATGTTTGGGCTTCGTGCCTGGTTATATTGGGCTTATGCCCTGGTTGTCTGATCAGACGGGACCGAGCTCGACGCACACAGTAGAGGGCCCTAATAAAATATTTAAACCTAATAACGAAGATAATAAGATAAGTAATGATAAGTGATGGTTGAAGTCTGGTGATGACTGGTGTTGTGTGCTGTGAATTGTTTGTGCTCTGTGTTTGCTATTGCCTGATGCCGGTGTACTTGTAGTTGATTTGTAATTGTATATTATTGGTTTATTTGTTTGTGGTGAGACAGTGGTTGGTCTCACCCCCTCACAGTCTTGTCACAGGTTAACTGTTCTTTGAGCAGTGGTGCTTATTAGCAGGTGGCGGTGCTTTCCTCCTCGGGTCGGATCCATAGGGTGCACTGCTTTCATATTTGATTATGTATTTGTCTTCCGCTGCATACTCTAATTGATATACTGTATTGTCTTTATATTGCATAATTAATGATTTTTCTTGATTTTATTGTATCCCGGGGGAGAAGGGCATTTTGGCCACTTCACATGATATAATTAATCTAATGGATAATTTGGGATACGGTGTTTCAGTTGATTATATTTTCGTGTCCCGGGAATGATAAGGGCAATTTGGTCATTTTATATTTAAGGTCATTTTATACTAATAAATTGGGACACGAGCGTTTCATTTTCGGCTAAAACTGCAGTTTTGGATTTGGTTAGGCTTCATCATATTCAAATGGTGGTGATAGTAGAGCCGCGTGTGAGTGGTACCAAAGCGGACTCGATAATCCGTTCTTGGGGTTTTGATAACTATTTCAAAGTGGATGCTTCTGGATTTTCTGGAGGTTTGTGGATCCTTTGGAGGAATGGAGGCGATAGTGTGAGGTTTCTGGCACATAATCATGGTTATGTACACATGGCGGTGACGGCTCCTACTGGGATGTGTTATTATTTTACTGCTATATACTTTAACCCTGATCCAATTCTCAAGCAGGAGTGTTTTACACAGGTTAGCCAACTCGCCTCGACTGTTCAGGGGCTATGGGCACTAATGGGGGATTTCAATGAGATTATGGCACCGGAGGAGAAACAAGGAGGCGCTCCAGCGAACATCCAGCGGTGCAGGCGGTTCAAAGATTGGATCGATGGTTGTGGGCTAGTTGACCTTGGATTTATGGGACCTAAATTTACTTGGCGAGGTCCGGTGCATGACCAGGGACGTATCTATGAACGAATTGATAGGGTGCTTACTAATGTGGCTTGGCTGCAACGGTTTCCACAGGCATCTGTCCGACATTTATCTAGAGCTCGCTCTGACCATCACCCTGTCTCACTTTTTCCGATGATATGGACTTCTAATACTGGTCGGAGACCTTTCAGATTTGAATATGCATGGACAACGCATGCCGAGTTTAATAGTTTTGTGGAAGCTAATTGGCGAACGTCGGACCCGATTCCCTCCAAATTGCACCAATTATCAGAGAAGTTGTGTACTTGGAATAAGCAAATTTTTGGGAATGTCTTTGGGCGCAAGAGGAAATTACTAGCTCGTCTAGCTGGCGTTCAAAGAGCGATTTCGGTTTGCAGTAATCCTTTCTTGCTTAAACTTGAAAAGGAGTTAACGGCTGAGTATAATCTGGTCCTTCGGCAGGAGGAAGTGCTATGGTATCAGAAGTCTAGGGCACGATGGCTGGAACATGGTGATCGGAATACAAAGTACTTCCATGCGAGTACTATGATTCGGCGGAGAAAGAATAAAGTCTTACAGTTGAAGAATTCGGAAGGGGAGTGGGTCTCTGAACCGGATGACTTGCGGGCGTTGGTGATGCAATTTTATAATTCTCTTTTCACAAGAGATGTGACTCTTAGTTCCCAGATGCCTTTACCGGGACGATTCCCGCCACTTGACACTGGATGTGTCGACAAGATGTTAGCTCCAGTCTCTCCTATGGAAATTAAACAGACGGTTTTCCAAATGGGTGCCTTTAAGGCCCCCGGACTAGATGGGTATCAGGCTTGTTTCTATCAACATCGGTGGGATGTGGTAGGATCAGATGTGGTCAAATTTGTTCAACAGGTGTTTGTTGGGACTTCTCCTATATCGGATATCAATCAGGTCTTTCTTGTCCTACTGCCCAAAGTTGAGAATCCAGAGACAGTGGCACAATTTCGTCCTATTGGGTTGTGTAATGTTCTGTTTAAAATTCGTCCTACTCCCATCTTTGGTTGGCCCTTATCAGTGTAGTTTTGTTCCGGGGAGACAGATTATTGATAATATTGTTGTAGCGCAAGAGTTAATGTACACTATGCGTACTATGCGTACGACTAATGGATATATGGCCATCAAGGTTGATCTGGAGAAAGCTTATAACCGGGTGGACTGGAATTTTTTGGCGGATACTCTCACAGAGTGTGGTTTTCCTATGCAACTGAATTCTTTAATTATGCAGTGTGTATCTTCCGTTGGGATGAGGGTTCTGTGGGATGGTACACCAACAGAGTCTTTCCAACCATCCCGGGGTGTACGTCAGGGAGATCCGTTGTCTCCTTATTTATTTGTGTTATGCTTGGAAAGATTTTCACATTTAGTATCTCAGGCCGTACTGGAGGGGTCATGGAAACCCATTATGGCGAGTCGAAGGGGACCTCGCATTTCTCATCTTCTATTTGCCGATGATATGATCTTGTTTGCTGAGGCTTTGGTGGATCAACTTCGAATTATCCAGACCTGTCTAGATACATTTTGTGCTTATTCTGGACAAAAGGTGAGTATTGCTAAAACTCGCCTTTATTTTTCCAAGAATGTATCAGATGCAGTACGAGAGGAGATTACTCGACTCAGTGGGTTTGAGGTTACTGATGATTTGGGTATGTATCTAGGCGTGCCATTATATGCTGGTCGGGTCATAAATCGCACATATCATCACTTGGTGGAGGCTGTTAAAGGTCGTTTGGCAGGTTGGAAAGCGAACCAGCTCTCATTAGCTGGTAGAATTACACTTTGTCAATCTTTGTTAAGGGCTCTTCCCATCTTCACTATGCAATCAGCGAAACTTCCTATTCGGATTTGTCAGGAGATTGAGAGATTATGCAGGAATTTCATTTGGGGGGACCGACCCGAGGAAAGAAACTTCATCTAGTAAATTGGAAAACAGTGTGTCAGCCTAAGAATTCGGGGGGTATAGGGCTTAAGGAGCTTGCCGTATTCAATGATGCTTTATTAATGAAACTCTGTTGGAAATTGATCAACCAAGAAGCGGGCTTATGGTCAGACATGCTGAGGGCAAAGTATTTAATGATCCAGGGAGATCGTGTTGTACTCAATGATCGCAAGGATCAATCCCCTTTATGGCGTGCACTGTCTAAGGTGTGGCCGATTACATTGCGAGGGGTTCAATGGCATGTGGGGGATGGTTCTCGTATTTTGTTTTGGCAGGACAGGTGGGTTGATGAGTGCGATGGCCCGCTTATTACTGTGGCGTGTAACCTTATTCCACTAAAACAATTAACTTGGTCGGTTGAAAGATTCAGCACTCCTTCAGGGGGGTGGCGATGGGATCTTCTTTCTGATCTATTACCTGGGGAATATCTCCTCAAGGTGGCAGCAATGCCGCCTCCTACACCGGGCCAGGTTGACTCATTATCATGGGGCGAGACCTCTTCTGGATTCTTTTCTACTAAATCGGCTTATACGCTTTTGGCCAAAGCTAGTTGGGATCCTCTCAATATTATATGGAAGTCTGTTGGCACTGGCCGGGACCACAACGTATCCGTTCATTTCTCTGGCTGGTGGTACACGGTAAACTTCTTACAAATGAGATGCGATGTCGTAGGAAATTAACTGCTACACCTCTCTGTCAGGCTTGTACGGGTATGGTAGAGAATATGTCACATCTCTTTAGAGACTGCTGGAGAGCACAACGGGTGTGGCGCAAGTTAGTCCCTCGAGATCAAAGGCGACAGTTTCAAGTGGGATCCTTTTCCAATTGGATGGGGCGCAACCTGGCTCGGTCTTTTTGTATGCCAGGGGTTGCGAATTGGCACATTGTCTTTGGAGTCACCCTATGGAAGCTCTGGGGCTGGAGGAATGCTTGGATGTTTGATCGTCAAGGCATTGGTTTCTTTTCGGTATCGGAAATATTGTCCGTTGTACAGGAGATCATTGTGTCAAAGGAGTCTGGTACATCTTTAAGTGTAACTGCAGGGAGACAGGATAGACGGGTTGGCTGGAAGCCTCCACCCCCACATTGGTTTAAATTGAACACCGACGGCTCTTGTCGGGGTAATCCACAGGTAGCTGGGGCCGGTGGTGTGTGTCGGGATGCCGAGGGGTCATGGTGTTTTGGCTTTCAATCAAGGCTTAGGTCGTGTGCAGTATTTAAGGCGGAAAAGTGGGCGGTGTACCTGGGCCTTACTTATGCTTGGGAGCAAGGAATTTGTCAGGTGGTTCTGGAGATTGATTCACATACTTTATATCAGGTGCTGCAGGGTGCTATAACCGTCTGTCACGATGCCTTACTCCTACGTATCAAGCTGCTACTCCAACGTCAATGGGCGGTTGAAGTCCGGCATATTTATCGGGAGAGCAATGGTCTCGCTGATCGTTTGGTTGCTATGGCGACGAGCTGTGATGTTGCTACGCATGTTTTCTTTCAAGTTCCTGATTTTTGTACTGCACTTTATCATCTGGACAAAACGGGTTGTTATGCCACCTCCGCTTGTTTGATTTAATTTCATGTAGTTTGGGCTAGGCCCCCTTTCACACCAAAAAAAAAAACAATCTCTCTAATTTAATTGCTTTCCATATTAGTGTTTTTGCTTCGATTGCTAACAGGCATAATCCTGAAAGTCAATTTTTTTGGTTTTTTATGTTTGTAAGACTCACTTAGTAGAAAAATCTTTGTAACTCTAGCATTATTGAAAAGAATAACTTCCATCTAATATAAAAATTTGAATAATATGATTATATATAATTATTGAAAATTTTGACATCTAATAAGGCCGAGTTGAGATATGTTTTCAATAAACAAAGTTTTGTACAGACGGCTAACTTTTTATATCTAAACCAGTCCTTGTATGAACAATGCCCGCACATACCTTGCCAAAATATCAAATAATCATGGACTTGAGCTGGACAAGATTTTGGTATAACTTTCGGCCCTAAATTGTTCGGTCTTTAATGAAGCCCACGAGTCCGGGAAAGTCCGCGGACTTGAAGTCCACCTCAGGAGTGCGGCCTCTGAGTCCACGCGCTGTGGACTCGAAATTTTGGACAAGTATACCCACGGTATTTCCACGATATCCGAAAAAACCAGTAACAAAACCCTCATCTTTTTCACCCGAAAAAATCCCCAAGCCCTCATTCGAGCTCTCCACTGTTCTCTGCTCCCAAATTCCCAACCCAGGTATCCTCTCAACCCTCTTCTTCCTCGTCTCTCGTCGCCCCGTCTCCGGCGAAGCCTCCACGCCGTCGCTTCTGTACTCTCCAACGCCGTCGCATCTGTCTCTTCTCTTCCTCTCTTTCTTTTATTTTCTGCCTTCGTCGTCCATTCCCTCTCCTTCTTCCTCTTTTTTTCTTCCTCTTCGTATTCCTCTTTCTCCGTCGCCGGTGGCCAAGCACGGCCGTCTGCCACCCTCCGCCCGCCTGTTCCAACTTCCCCTTCGTTCTTCTTCCAACTTCCCCCACCGAATCCATCCAAGCCTACTTGAAATTAAAAATCCCCAAATTCAAAATGTGAAACCCTAATTTCTAAATTCTCAAATTAATCCCTACTGTAACTGTATTTCGTGGAAATATGTTTATTTTATTCCATTTTCAGTATGATTAGCACATAACCATGTGTTTTTTATTTGTATAGAAGAGTTTGTTGGAATCGGTGTGAGAGCTCGAAGGAGGCAGTGTTGACAGCTTCAGGTATGGTGTATTCTTATTTTTTGCAGTTTTCTGTATTTGCTCAGTTTGTTGTATGAGCTGAGTTTCTGGGCTGTTGTATGCGCATGCCACTGTACCTCTGTAATTACCGGTGTATAGTCAATAAAGATGATCGCTTAGTATATAAAAAAAAAAGGTCTTCTTTGTCATTTTGAGGAAAGGATAAAGATTTAGTAGCTAGTGTTAGTTATCAATGACGTATAAGATGGCACTTCAAGTTTGTATAAGTATATAAGGTAAAGATATGAAAATTATTAGAAGAAAGTCACTTTACCAAACCCCTTTACTGATTTAGTTTAGAAATCTATACTATGTAATTGCCCGAAGATATTTGTTCCATAATTTATTCATCGTTTTTACTCCACTATAGTTACTGAGTGCTTCTTTTATCAACACACATGATCTGATCTCCATTATAACAAGTGGCTTTACCATTCAAGTTGTCTCCAACCGATAGCAGCCATGTTTCTTTATTCTAGTACGATTCTTTAGCTTATGTCAAGTAGTGTTTATGTTGTCACTCCCTAATTTAAGGAGGGAATTTTCTTCTCAATTTTTCTTCCCTCCCACACACTCGCTCTTTCACTCTCTTATTCACACTTGTTGTGAATGTTGGGATAATTTGAAGAGAAGAATTGGTGCTTATTTATAGGCATGTTAACAGGGACTGATCTGCAACAAAACTAGCTTGCAGGGACTGAACTGAAAACACTTAGTACTCCACTAGTTTAGTGCTCCATTAGCTTAGTGGTGGTGGTTTTCATTGATGCAAGTGGTGATCCCCCACAATTAGTGAAGGAACCACACACTAACAATTCTCCCCTTCCGACTACATGTTGGGGGGATCCACCAGTCCGGCAGCTTCACGGTAGTATTCAAACTTTCATTTTGGAAGTGTCTTCGTCAGCATGTCAGATCCATTCTCTTCTGTATGGATCTTCTCGAGTTGTAATTGTTTCTTCTCTAGTACATCCCTGATCCAATTGTATCTCACATCTATGTGTTTCGATCTGGAATGAAAAGAGGCATTCTTCGCAAGAAGGATAACACTCTGACTATCACAAAACAATTGGTAACTGTCTTACGAAAAACCAAGTTCAGTTAAGAACTTCTTCATCCACAACAACTCCTTACATGCTTTCGTTGCTGCAATGAACTCAGCTTCTGTCGTTGACAATGCAACACACTTCTGTAGCCTCGACTGCCATGACACTGCTCCCCCTGAAAAATTAATCAAGTATTCTGATGTAGATTTTCTGGAACTAACATCACCAGCCATATCTGCATCAGTGTATCCAACCAGCACCGGTTTGTCTTCTCCATAACATAAACACATTTTGGAGGTTCCTCGAAGATACCTGAGAATCCACTTGACAGCATTCCAATGCTCTTTACCAGGATTAGAAAGGTATCGGCTCACCACTCCAACTGCGTGAGCAATGTCTGGTCGGGTACATACCATGGCATACATCAAGCTTCCCACTGCTGAGGCATATGGAATCCGCTCCATCACTTTCTTCTCCTCATCCATAGATGGACTCTGCTCAGGACTTAGTCTAAAGTAGTTAGCAAGAGGACAGCTGACTACTTTAGCCTTATCCATGTTGAACCTCTGAAGCACTTTCTCAATGTACTTCTCTTGAGACAACCATATCTTCTTGGCTTGCTGATCTCGAATAATTCTCATCCCGAGAATTTGTTTTGCTGGCCCCAAGTCTTTCATGGCAAAAAACTTGCTTAGCTGTGCTTTCAAGCTATTGATTCTGGAAACATTCTTGCCAACAATCAGCATATCATCCACATAGAGCAATAGGATGATGAAATCATCGTCAGAAAATTTCTGGACGAATACACAGTGGTCTGAAGTAGTCTTCTTGTAGCCCTGTTGCTCCATCACCGACTCAAACTTCTTGTAACACTGTCTTGGGGCTTGTTTTAAGCCGTAGAGGCTCTTCCTCAATCTATAAACCTAATCATCTTTTCCTTTCTACTGGAAACCCTCTGGCTGCTCCATGTATATTTCTTCTTCCAAATCACGATGTAGGAAGGCTGTCTTGACATCCATCAGTTCAACCTCCAGGTTAAGACTCGCAGCTAATCCCAGCACTGTGCGGATTGAGGTCATTTTCACCACTGGTGAGAAGATTTCATCAAAGTCAATCCCTTTCCTTTGACTGAAACCTTTGACAACTAATCTTGCTTTGAATCTTGAAAGTGGACTGTGCTCTACGCTTGATCCTAAACACCCACTTGTTCTTCAAAGCTCTCTTGCCTTTAGGCAGCTTCACCAGCTCAAAAGTAGTGTTCTCATGCAAGGATTTCATCTCTTCTTGCATGGCTTTAACCCACTTCTCCTTATGCTCATCATTTCTGGTTCTCCCCCGTCAGTGAGTAATGAGTACTCGTTCGGGGAGTACCTAGTAGAGCGATGCACAACTCTACCATACCTTGTGCGATAAGGAGAATTACTTGATGACTGAGGAAGGTCATCTCTAGCTGCATCATCATCAGCTGCATCGTCATTGCCATCATCCTCAATAGCATCTGCTGGCTCATTTTCAGCAGGATCATCTGGAATTTCAGGATGAATATCCTGAACATCATCTCCAACTTGTCTCGATGTCTCAATTGTTGGTAGCTGAAACTCCTCTTGATCATCACTAGGGAGTTCTATCTGTGGTATTGCATGAACAGTAGCACTATCAACTACCCAGCTTGTCTCCTGGATAGTAAGATTGATGATATCATCATCACAGACAACATTGAATTCTCCAAGAGAATTCACTTCATCATCACTGCTTTCTTCTTTCTTCACATCTTTGCCTTTATTCTTCTTCTGCTTTTTCTTGAAGAGTCGACAAAATTTCTTGATGTGGCCCTTCTTCTTGCAGTGATGGCACTCAACATTGGCGAACTTGTTGGATTTACCCCTACTCTTGTCTCGGTTGCTTTGACCCTTGTTTTGACTTCTCCCCCTCGTCACTATAGCCAAGACCTCTGACTGTGAAGAAGACGAGCCTTGTGTTCTTCGTCTCATCTCTTCATTCAGAATGCCACTTTTGACGGTTGCCATACTCACGACACCGTTAAGTGCAGAGTTTGTGATTGAAACCTTCAAGGTTTCCCATGAATTTGGGAGTGTCGCCAAGACCATAAGAGCAAGTTCGAATTTTATGCCCATGCTAGACAGTTGGTCCACGATCCCTTGCATCTCATTAAGGTGATCTGCAACCATTTTGCCTTCTTGGTATTTTACTTGCATCAGCTTCGTCAAGTAAAATAGCTTGTTGTTCCCTGTCTTTGAGGCATATAATTCTTCGAGCTTTTCCCACAGTGTTCTAGCATGCTCAATGCCAGAAACGTTGTTGTAAACATTATTCTCAACAAATTGCCGTATATAACCGCAGACTTGGATGAGTTCAAACTCCCACTCCTCGTCTGACTTTTCTTCAGGTTTTACCGTACTGAACACCGGTAAATGCATCTTCATCACGAATAGGAGATCATTCATCTTGTTTCTCCATAAGTGGTAATTTGTGCCATCAAGGGTGATCATCTTGTTTATCCTCCCCTTCATCTGGATCAAAGACTGACTAGCTCCTCGATCTAAGAAACTCCTTGCGGTGAATAGTACCCGTACAAGTAGTGAATTGAACTGATTCGATAATTCCCAGGAAAGATGGCCTAGCCGATCTCCTAAGACAGAATTATCATTCCAAAATAAATCCCCAAGAAAGACTAGAGGAACAAAGGTTCACTTAAAACCCAGTCTCCTAGACATGATTCATTTGCACAGTGTATTAATTCACAACATTGCACTTGATAAAGCACAAACCTTCTACTCTGCTACCAGTTGTTGGGCCCGCTGGCACTATCTTGCAGAATAATGATCAACAGAAAATAAATGGCACACAATATTTAACGTGGTTCACCCAAATACCGGGCTACGTCCACAATCCCGATCCCACCGGAAAAACTTCCACTATAAAATAGTAGGCTTACAATAGAGACTTTCCTAAATTTTAGGGGTATAATCAACCTAGAGTTCTACCCAAAATAGTGTCTCACAAGGTGTTTCCCAAGTGTTTGTCAAAAATACCCCTAAGGTATTTTATCTCACTATTTTGTCACTCCCTAATTTAAGGAGGGAATTTTCTTCTCAATTTTTCTTCCCTCCCACACACTCTCTCTTTCACTGTCTTATTCACACTTGTTGTGAATGTTGGGATAATTTGAACAGAAGAATTGGTGCCTATTTATAGGCATGTTGACAGGGACTGATCTGCAACAAAACTAGCTTGCAGGGACTGAACTGAAAATACTTAATACTCCACTAGCTTAGTGCTCTATTAGCTTAGTGGTGATGGTTTTCATTAATGCAAGTGGTGATTCCCCAGTGCTGAAACCACACACTAACAGTAAACTATATTTGGATAAGAATGACAAATATGAGGATATAAAGCCATAAATGATCAATATTTCTATACATTAGAAAAAGTGCCATTTGAATGAAATGTCCACGCCTACAAGGTTAAGGTCATAGACACCGTCCATATAATTTCTTAAAGAAATAATATAGAATATGTCATGCTTTAGACTGTAACATTTATTAATGAATGGTGTCGATTTGTTCTATTATATCCGATATAAATTATTGACTTACACTGAAAGTGAAAGTGGATCGTTCTAGTGATCGAACAGACTCAATCTGGTACTAATCCACACGCAACTAACTGATCATAGCTAAACGTATAAGCCATCCACGCAATTCTCCTTTTGATGGGGGAGGTTACGTGCCAGCCTTTTCTATGTTAGGTCACTATAGGAAAAGTAGGAGAAAACTAATTTAGGGCTTAAACAGTCTTTCTAATTCTTGAAAAGCAAAGCTCTTATTTCTTTGCCATTTATTTATTTTTTTCTTTTGGGGAGTGAAGAGTGATGTCTATTTGTTCTCTAACAGTTTGGTTTAAAAAAGGAAACTTATTGTGCACCTTATAAACTTATTCCCCAATTAAAAAGTGGATTCGAATTGTCACGCCTTTTATCGATGCTTTCAACCTTAAAGTGACCACATACAATTGTAAATGATGCCAAGTCCAACGCAACTTTCTTTTTTTTTTTTGTCGAAAAAAAAAAGGCATCAGTGGTGTCATCATCGCCCCGTCGGTCTAGGTCCCGGTCAATACCGGTTACATCCTGGCATTAGACCCTCCTCATAGGAGAGACCGCCCAACCGGGGCATCAGCGGACACCCTCACCTGCTACGCGTCATAATACCGGGGAATCACCGGGCTCAATGGCCAGCATCCCACCGTGTGGAAGGCCATATTCGGCCGCATCACACTATGGGGCTTGACTAGAAGGGCCGGGACTCGAACCCGAGTCTTAGAGATGGGAGGTTGAAGGCCTTGCCACTGGGCCACCACCCCCGGTGGTGTCCAACGCAACTTTCTCATTAGTAGCATTTTTTTTATTTGTATGGGAACTTTCACATTAGCATTTAGATAAAGGGGTATTATAGGCCCCTAAGTCCAAATATGGATGTTGGAGAGTAAATAACAATCATTACTACTACGGTTGTTAGAGAATAAAATACTAACAATCAAGCACTTGAGGCAAATAAAATACTAGTACAAGGTGATTAAGAAAAGCAAGAATTTTTTCTTTTTTGTCAATAAAAAAACAAGAACTTTTTTTAATAAGGGAATTAATGATCACATGGAATAGTGTCTGTGAAAAGATTGAACGCAGCTTCTCAATTATTATTGTATCGTATATGGGCTAATTGGCCAAACATAGTTGCTTGGGTTACTTTTGAACTCATGCTATAACTCTATAGTATTTGTTTAAGTTTGAAGATCAAAGATAAAAGGAGACAAATGGAGAGCAAGTTATTTCTTATGTTGTGGGCGGGGCATGCATGTGTTTCCTCCACTCCATGTGAGCCGACCAATTCAAATCACACGACTCGCTAGTCCTCCTTTGAAGGCGACACTTTCCACACATTCTTAGTTGGGGGGATTAGATCAAACAAGTTCTTGGAAGAAGTGGTTGGTGTGAAACTTTTGTTAACATTAAATAAATACTCCCTTATCCAAAAAATTGTAAATAATTAATTAATAAGACATTGTCCCGTAATAAAGTTAAAAAAAAAGATTAATATAAGATCTCTTTAAAAAAAGATGAAGGTTATAAAGTATGAAAAATACAATACTGATTTTAGAAAATAATTGTAGAAAAAATAAAATTTAATATCTTCTTCCATAGGTTTAGTACGCAGGTCCATTACACATGGATAAATATTGACAATCAAATAGTTCTTAAGACTCAAGCTAGAAATGTCTTCTTTATAGTTAGAATAGAAAAGCTCCAGACAGTTTATCTAACACCACGGGTTTGACAATTGTAATACAGAAAAGTAAAATTCAATACAGAGTAGTCGATAACTTAACTTCCTTGTGATCAAGATTCCTTAATTATTGGACAAGATCCCTTGATTACTGAGAAACAACCACGTTTAACAACTTTCATTGAGATTGCATGTGATTCTAGCTTTGATTGCATGCAGGGTTGCAGGACAACGTAATTTGAATTCATGTTCCTGCAAATTAGGAGGTTACAACTCCGATCGTTAGAATTATGCAACTAGACTCGGTAGCAGTTGGTTGTACTGCTGAACAACAGACAACTTCTGATCATATATAGTTCCTAGTACCAATGTAATTAAACCGGTCCGGCCTGGAATTGGTTCAAACTGGGTAACGAGACCTAGAGCCCAAGCTAGTTTTAACCCTTTTGAATTGTAGCCTTCGAAAACTCAATGGGGGTTATGGTGGGTTCTATAGGCATGGGTTTTCTATTCCATATATCTTGTGTTTTTTCAGGTTTAAGAGCAGACTATGGCTGGACTGTCGGTTAGACATTTTTATTTTTATGTGTTGTCTATTGATTTATTATGGGATCTATTGTTTTATTTGAAATATTTTAAAATGAAAGCTAAACAGTTTTTTTTAAAAAAATCAAAATAGACTAAGGATAGAAATGGTAAAAAAAAATTACAGTGTCGTTGGATTTGGGTGAGTTCCATGTCTAGGATGGGACCTCCAAATCTATGCTCACTCCTATGATTATGGACTTGAAGTCCAAATCTATTCCCATGTCTTTTTTTTTTTTTTCGAACGGTAATCTATTCCCATGTCTATGAAACATTTTAACACTCAACTCCAAATTCAGGAGACTTAATCCCCATTCCAAATGCAACCTAATCTTCTTAGGAGTGGTTCACTTCTCCTTCCGTGTGTCTGTCCATACTATTGTCTCTTAATGTTTATTATTAGTAAAATTCATTTTCAGTCAAAATGGGGAGGATTTAATTAATTATATGGTATTACCAGTGTTTTACTAGTTGGAGGTTGATTTCACTTGCCGATATCCAATTGGTGCAAGAATAATATATATATATATATATATATATATATATATATATATATATATATATATATATATATATATACTCCTAGCCATCAAATCACACTCTCAACAATATTGGGAAACAATAATTATAGCATTAAAAAAAAAAACATATTCTCCAAGCCTAGCCGGACTCCTAGAAACGTGAAGGACCATTTTTCGGGTTCATCAAAAAGAAAAGAAAAGCAAAGAAAAGGGTCCAAAGGAAGAAGGGTTGCCTCTTCTTGGCATCTACTAATATTAAGCCTCGACATTAATTAGCCATATTGGTCAATAACTCCCCACACGTGAGCCTGTTCTAAAAAAGTCAACTTTCGTCATCATTAGACGAAACAGCAAAAAATAACATAAAGAAAAGAGAACTAGAGTTATTCGAAGCCGTGTCGACTGACCCATAATACAAACTTAAGAGGAAAAAAGATTTGTTGCCTCTATACAAAACCCTTTTCCAGGAAACGACACAGAAACATCACGTTTGGATGGCAGACGCGTTCATATTTGATACCACCTAACTCTCGCCCTTTGTTTATTGGAACATTTCTCTGCCCCCCCATTTAGATAGGAAGGCATATATATACATGGATGGGGTGTACAATTATTGGACTCCACAACCATATTAAGTACGTAGCTCCCACGCTGAAAAAACACATCCTCCCTGCGCGTTTATCCTCTCAACATATCCTGCAACTAGCTATATTCTCTTGCATTCTTTTCTTTCTATATAAGGCTTCGCTTGTTCTGTGGGCAGATGCAAGTTTGTCCCATTTTACGTACTCCTTCACCCACAGATATACGTACATTCGTCTCTGGCCCTTAATTTCACCTATTAATATCTACAAGCTTACGCATATAAAATCTTCCTCTCTAGCTACCCAAACCAGCAAGAAGATTAAGCTGCTAGGCATTCTTTTTGTTTGATATTAATTACCTCAAGCTTCAGGCTCTTCCATTTATTTCCCTTCAAGATAAAAATTAGCTCAAGTTCTTTCCACACTAAGTTATAAACTAAACTTCGGAAGATGGTG
This sequence comes from Turnera subulata, assembly GCA_028386065.3. Taxonomy (NCBI): domain Eukaryota; kingdom Viridiplantae; phylum Streptophyta; class Magnoliopsida; order Malpighiales; family Passifloraceae; genus Turnera; species Turnera subulata. The sequence continues at coordinate 10,654 of JAKUCV010001558.1, read as the reverse complement.
TGTATGGTTGCTCGCACTGGCAGGCAGTTGCAGAGATATGATAACATGGGTCGCCGCCAAGTTGTAGGGTAAGACTCCTGTCGTTCAATTGTGTTTATTACTTCTGGATTAAAAGTGGCGCCTTTCTAATTATGCTCAGCTCATCTTGATTTCGTCTCTGTACACTGTAGAACTGTACGTAGAATTAGTGATCAGAATTATATATTTGTTTTATAGCTAGGGTGGACCCGTTTCTAAGGCCAGTCACTTTTTCGCCACTTAATTAACATTTGTCATTTTCTGAGTCAGGCATTTATGTTGCTGTTTCCTCCCTAGCATGCTTTTCTTGATTAAATTAAGAGAGTTGAATAATATTGGATTTTGCTGGACTTCTTTGACATTTGCAGGTGCATTCCTTACCGATACAGAAGTGGTAGTGATGGATCCAACTGTGATGAATTAGAAGTCCTTGTCATCACCTCACAAAAGGGTGGTCAAGGAATGATGTTCCCTAAGGTATGCAACACTGAAATGGCCTCTGTGTAATATTATTCAAGTTTCTTATATAGAGTACATCTTTTCAATATATGAACGATGGTGCACTTCTAATGTTTTTGTGCTGTATCAGGGTGGTTGGGAGCTTGATGAATCTGTTGAAGAAGCGGCTTCCAGAGAATCACTTGAAGAGGCTGGAGTTCTTGGCCATGTTGAGGTATATATTCCACCGTGCATTAATTAATATTAACTATTCCGAGTTCACAGTTTCTCTTTACCGCAAATAAAAATTTTGCTAACTTAATTAGTGTAATGCTGCATATGGCAGAGTGCACTAGGCAAATGGGATTTTCTAAGCAAAAGATATGGAACATTTTATGAAGGATACATGTTTCCTCTGCTTGTGACGGAGCAACTTGAGTTCTGGCCGGAGAAGGATGTCCGCCGGAGAATTTGGGTACGTACTTTTCTTTTTTTTTTTTTTGATACAACGTACTTTTCTTGTTAAGTTGTGGTCTTTTAATTTTTAGTGCATATCAAACCAGACTGCAACGATGGACACTAATTTATAAAAACTGTTCTCTGTGAACTGCAGATGCCTGTGGCTGAGGCAAGAGAAGTTTGCAGGCATTGGTGGATGAAGGAGGCATTGGACATATTAGTCGAGCGACAAATGTCTATACAGCAGCAGGACCAAGACGAATTGCTGAGTTGCTGCCTCAATTAGAAAGATTTTAGTTTAATTTTGTACATAAAACATCTTATTCAAGCTCAGTTCATTAAAATCTTTGCAAGTGTAAGAGAAGAATAAGTTAGGGCAAATAATATTCATCTAGAACAGTGCCAACATCAAACCCTCTAGTTTGTCATGCTGTGCATTATATGGACATTGGGTTCGTTTCAAGTTCTCATCACAAAACAAAGAAGAAAGATAACGATTGTTAAATATTTTTTAAAAATACAGAAAATCGGACTCCTGATTTCGGTGGAAATTGGATAGATGACAGTGTATCTGTGCCTATCGGTAGGGGTGAGCACGGTACAGTTTCCATACCAAATTCCAGTTTCGGAACGGAGCTCCAAATATTTCGGTTTCTGTTTTACGGTACTCCATTCCATTTGTAATTCTCGGAGCTCCATAATTTTCGGAGACCATAATTTCGGTACAGATTTTACGGATTTTCGGTTCTCCACGGATACATCAATTCTTGGATTTTCGGAGCGGATCTTTCGGATTTTCGGTTCGGAGTAGAATTTTGGAATTTTCATAAAACAATTTCTCTAAAAACAAATGAAAAAATTAAACCAAATACGCAGATAAAAAATTAAAAATAATTATTATCTCTTCCCTCTTTTCCTTCTTGTTATTGTAGGGATATTCCTTACACCTATTTAAATGACCACTTAGACCACTAGTACCAGTGATTTGTCCACCAGAAAATATCGAGTGACAATAATTACAACATGCTTTTGGATTACCGTACTTATCAATTTCAGTTGCAGAAGAAGTAAAATGTTTCCATACCCAAGATCTCTTCTTCTTATTTGATGTCTGACGAGCAGGTTTGCTAGAATTGGATTGGCTCTCCCCTTCGGCATTGCTTGAATTACTATGCAAATTGTCACCACCACCAGCCATTGACGTCTAAAAAAAATGTATATAAATAATTAAAAAAAATTGAGAATCCAAATTGAAATTACTAAGTTGACTTCAGATTTAAATTACAACGATTTCCAAATGTAAAGCATGAAATTTGAAGTAAATCACCTAATCCAAATTCAAATACATCACCAAAATATGCAAATTGTTTGGCAGTGAAAATTCTGCCCAAAGTCTTAACTCCAATCTCAAAAATAACATTTGACAATAATCATGATAATGCACAGTAATATGGCAGCCAACAGTAGATTAGATGATGGTTGACACATAATCAAAAGATGCCCAGAAACAAAATAAATCAAGATGCCCAGCCCAGAAACAATTGATTTGAGTCTAACTAGAGTTCGATTGGGGATTCAAGTTTGTGGGGATATAATACAAAATAGCTTCTGCTGGCCATTTTGGTAGTCATCTTTATCAATTAGTATCACCAGAAGAATTTGAAAGTCTAGCCTCCCAGGATTATCAGTTATGTGCACTGCAGGAACTCTATCCACGGGTAACTTGTACTACTAGCACAAACAAACACACACATGGCTGCTGACAAACATTAATTAATTAATAAATCCGTTTTACAGTGTTATTATTTGTATGTTCTACTTTGGTGGATTAGAGTAGCAGTAGCTTTTGGTATTATCTATGGCATACTTGGGGTTTCAAGTTCACCACCAACACAGAACCGCCATAAAAAACCAAAGAAGGAAGAAGCAGAGGCGGCACAACTTACCTTGACGCTTGGGTCGGCTGCGACGCCGTTGTTGCTTCACGAATTGGGGATTTTGAGTGTTAGGGTTAGGTTAGGGGAGAAAGGAGACGAGAGAGAGAGAGAGAGAGCTGAGTGAGTTCAATTCAATTGATTTGTGGTGTGAGAGAGAGGCAGAGCCCAGCTTCTCTCTTTTCCTTTTCTAGCTTTTTTTTTTATTTTTTCCTCACTTAAACGCTGCATTTTTTTTCTTTTAGTTGGGTTGGATAATATTATTTAGTTGGGTTGGGTAAGTTTTATTCATAAAAATATGAAATTATTTTATAATAATATTATTATAAAAATAAATTTATTATTTAATAAATTTACGTAAAATAACATATATTTTTATATATTTTTAAAAAATTTATATAATAACCCACATCAACTTTTCTGGTACATTAAAATAATAATTATAAATTTTGTACATAATTTACATTTCAAAATAAAATAAAAAATATTAAATAATTTGTTTTGAAAATAAAGCACAGGAGCTAAAAATATGAAAATTATTGAAAATTTTTTTATTTTTCCTCCAATTTTTACTCTAAAAAATTTTAAATTTGGATGGGCACAAGTTTCAAATTTTATGGCACTAACTCTTTACACTATTACGTTCGGAACTCGGAACTCCACGGATTTTCGGAATAAAACTCCATTCCGTTCCATTCCTCGCCAAACAGTTCAGATTCCATTCCATTTCGGTACGGAACAGTTCGGATGTAACAGCCCGAGTAAAAATTTATATTTTTACCGGGACTGTAAAATGCTTTGTACAGTAATTTACCTTATGAAATTAATCTTGGGTAATTATTTCAGGATAAATTGTGCATCGGATTCTGAAACCGACCTTACCCCACGTCCTAGATTTTTCCGCAGATTTTACGGACCAGAGTTAGTATTTTTCGGGTCTAGGATTCTTCAGAAAAGACAGGTTTATCCTCGAGTTAACGGACCAGAAATAAAGATAAGGGGGTATATTGGTTATTTTTTGGTCCGGACGGGACACGACTGCATAATTGAATTATGCAGCCGCCTCCTCCTGTTATGCTTGTGAGAGCTTGCTCTTCCCTGTGATGCCCGTGATACCTTGCTTTTTCTCTCCATAAGCCTATCACCTTTGCTCGTATCCCTGCATACCATCACCATCTTCTTCATCCTCTTGCCTGCAAAACTCCTCAACCACCCAGTACACCCATATTTCTTCTGCCTGTAAAACCCATAACCAGTATTACCTTCCTTGTGCAAAACACAAACCCCTTAACCAGTCACTTTCTTGCCCTCTACAAATCAACCAGAAACAAAAGAAAAAAAAACAACAAAACAATTAAACAACACACACCCGTTACCTCCTCCTCTTCTTTTTCTTTTTTCTTTTTTTTTTTCCTTTCCTTTTCTTCTTCTCCTTCCCCAACACCATCACAACCCGAGACCATCACTGACACCACCACTTCGTCTCCTCCACCGGTGCAAGCTCGCGCCGCCAGTACCGCCTTCCTCTCCCTGCTGCAGATCGACGTCGTCCAGCCGAAACAAGCTGCCGACGACTCTCCTTCCTCCCCTGTTCGTCGCTGACCTGCTGCTCGTTGCCACCGGAAGCCACCTGCAGCCAAGTCGCGCCGCCCTCACCTCGCTACAGCAGCCACCGAACCCAGCCAACGCCGCTCCTCCTCGCAGCAGCGCCGCCGGACGACGCGCGACCCGAGCCCGTGCCTCCCCTTTCTCCTCACGCCGCCGTCGCCTTCGCCTCCTCCCTGTTGCCTCACCTTGTCAGCCGCCCGTGTTGCCACCTTGCTCGCCGTCCCGTGCCGCGCCGCCGTCAAGCTCAAGGTGAGCCTTGGGTTGAAGACGACCCGGATGTGTGTCACGGGTCGTGGGTTGACCTGGTTAGTTTGGTTTTGTTGGGTTTTGGTCTGTTGGGTTGGAGTTGTTGGGCTTGGTTTGGGTCAGCATGGGTGTTGGGCTAGACTTGGCGGGCCAGAGCATGGGCTTTAGTCTTGGTCTAGGCCTTGCACCTGGGTTGGCTCCTTTGGGCTGCATAGTATGACCCAGCCCGATTTAATTAAAATAAAAAGAGAATAATTCTGGAAAATGATAAATAATAATTCTGGAGAGAAATTAAATAAGGAAAATAATAATAATGATAATAAGGTTTATATTTATGGAAATTATACTTTGGGAAAAATATATATATATGGTATATAATTATTTTGAGGAAAATAAAAATAGAAAGGGTATTATCAAAGTAAGTATTATACCGGAGTAATATCCGGGTATAAGTATGGTATTATTTTGACACTTGAAAATAAATGGTGAATTATGATGATAATGGGAATAACCCGGGGGAGTACCGAGTTGGTTCAGTATTTATTTTACTACTTACAGTATTAGTCGGGCATTTGCATATCATCTTATGTGTGCATATATTATTGTTTGATTTAGGAGTTGATAACGAGTAGTATCCCGAGGAACCAGAGCCGGGACATTTCGAAGACTTTCAGGAATAGGAAATCGGCTAAGGTGAGGATAAGTAAATATTTATATACTGCCGTGATATCAAGTTGCTGTTTGTTTTCTATGTGTAATATTTGCTGGCTTAATTCTTTGTGGCTGTGAATGGTTTGTTGTGTGATGAATTGAGTTGATAATTATTGCCATTGATGTTGTTGTGAATATTGCTACTGATGAGTTTGATGATATTGTTGTTGACTGTGAGAATTGTGTGAGTTGAGTACCAGGGGTACTAGTATGGGATAAGAGTTTGGGATAAGTTTGTAATATCCAGACGAGCGGAGAGGCTGTGAGCCTGCTCGGGATAATGAGATAATGGTCGGATAATAGAATCATAGTAACTAGTTGAGGGAGGAGAAATAATAAAACTGAAAACACTTAGACATCTAGTAAGTCACAGTTAAATGTTGGAACAGCCAGATGGTAGTCTTTTATTTTATGGTGCTGGGGGAGAGTGTGCTTGGGGTCTGCTCCCTGTCTGTACCAATTATTATTTTAGGCGCTGGGGGAGAGTGTGCTTGGGGTCTGCTCCCTGTCTGTGCCAGTTATTACGTGGAGGTACCAGGGCGGGGTCCACGGGCTAGCTAGCTTGACTACCTGGCGAGGGCCACCATTTAACTAGTGATAGGGGCCCTGATAATAAAATTGGAATAGCGTGTCTAGGATCACAAGTGTGTTATTTAAGGTTCGTGAGAACCTTAGTTAATTGTTGATAATGTGACGGAATTTAACGGTTGTTTGTATATGTATATTTGCTTATGGATTTTACCCGGTGAGCACTTCGGACTCACCCCTCGCCTGCATGACCTGGACACGTAGTTTGATAGTGCGTAGCTCAGGTACGTTTGAGGCAAGCTGTGACGCACCCTCTGCCAGGCCCGGATCCATCCTGCGTTGCATCATTTTCATATTGTTGCTTATTGTTGTATTGTATTAAGACTTTCGCTGCTTGCATTTTATTACTCTGTTTCTGATGCTTGTTGTAATAATGTCTCCGTGCCGGGACGAGTACTGATGTTGTATTATTACTGTTGGTTTGTGATATTTACCACTGTAGTTTCTGAAATAAATAATAGGTCCCACGTGTTTACTGTGTATAACGGTAAATACGGATCGGGGCGTTTCATCGGATCTCATTTTTTTCGGTACGGATTCATGCGGTTCAGTACGGATTTCGGATTTTCGAATTTTTTGCTCACCCTGCCTATCGGTAAGAAAAAGGGAACAAAAAGAAAGATAAAGCTTGGTTATATAGAATACAAGGGACATAAAATTTCCAATTAAGATATCAAATGCAATATGTCACTTGCACTTGACTTCATAGATTATATATTTTCGGTTGTAACTATCTGTATACGTAACCATATATTATGCGCGTCAAGTATATATCATTTATGTACCAATGATGCGCAGAGCATCTTGTGAATTGCAGAGGGAATTAAGGAATGTATTCTTGATAAGCCAAAAGAGAAAGTTGATTCATGGAATCAAATTCTCTCGCATCTTGGGTTAAAAATTCTCTCTCTTCTTCTTCTTCTACCGTCCTAGTGAATATATCAGCCCGTCCCAAGCATTTCAAACCAGTCATGATTTGATGGAAAACAATTTTACTTCCCTTGTCTCACCCAAATTGTCATTGTAGAACTTTTTTTGGGTTGGCCTAAATTTGGAGCTTCGAGTTCGCTCCACGTGGATAGCAACCCCAAATCAAACCATGTTAAGATTTATATTATCAAACCATGTTAAGATTTATATTCATGGGCTAAGAGTAGTATATTTCAAAACTTTGTCCCACATGGGAATAAATATGATGTTGGAATGGCTTATCTATGATCAAGGTTATCAAAACCGGACCGGTTCGACCGGTTAACTGGGTTCAACCGCCTTTTTAGCAAAGCCCGGGTCCGATTCACTGGAAAAAAACCCCTTGGTTATATAACCGCTTTGAACCGGCCGGTTTTTAAGGTTTTTTGGGCAACCGACCGGTTTTTTAAGGTTTTTGCCCGGTTATTCCGGTTGGCAGCCGGTTGGATCAATTTATTTTTTTTTTAAGAAGGTTGTTATTTTTTTATGTTATTTTTCAGCCTTTAAATGTAAAAATAGGAAAACGGTTGAACTCCGGTTGAACCCCGGTTTTATTGATCGACTACCTTCGCCGGTTCGCTGCCCGGTCCAGTTTTCAAAACCTTGTTTATGATCACAAGCTTTATAGGCCTTTGAACAAGTGAAAAAGAGACGAAATTTCACGCACATGAGGAATCGGGTTAAAAACCCCTGTTTAGTTGAAATACGGGGTTGAGCAGCCCCTGCTTTCCAATATTGAAATTGATTGTGTTTGCCATTCCAAAAAAGAATAGACAGTTGTACAACCCGTTATATATGTAACAAATTCATAAGAAAATGAGTTTTTTACGGCTTCCTACCGGCTTCTTACAGTAGGAGCCGTATTAAGAAGGTCGCTATTCATTAAAAAATCGTTCTTACAGCTTTCACGCAATGCCTCCTTAAGAAAGCCGCAAGCATATTCTCACCGTTACAAGCTAACTGTAGATTATATCCATAAGAAAGCCGTAAGAAAATCTAGCATTTTTTTTAAAAAAATAAAATCTAATATTATTGACAATATGTTGTTTTCCTATTAAATTTTTATGCATAAAATACATGAAATTGTTTTTTGAACAACCGTAAAATATAAAAACTAAACAACTGAAATAAAAAATGAGACTTTCTAATTTAAATACTTTTTACTACATTATTCAAATTACTGTATATTTATAACATCTGTTAAACAAGATAAACAAAGATAAAATTCTTCACAAAAATTTAGGATACTTTCCCTATGATGATTGGGTTCATTAATTATGGTCTGAATAAAATACATAATAAACTTAATAAATTATGTATCATTTTCTTTTAAGATGTGCCACTCTCTCCTTGTCAAAACTCGAGAGTCCCAAATGTGCAAGAAATTAAAAGAGAAATAGTATCTTAATGCAAAAGGTATGCTAGCTAGCTAACTAATTAGTACCTTGCTGTTGGCATCTGATGCAAATTTGTCAGCAGTAACCACATTAGGCAGAAACAATCTCATCCCTTTAGCAAGTTCACCACATCGGTGTCATCTGCTGTTAGCATGTCCAACAAGGATTCTATCACTACAACCTTGGTTGAAACCTTGGAGCCACCATCAATCGCAGCAAATGGTTTCTTGGGATTTGCAACAGCTCCAACAAGATAGTCCAGCTCCTAAAACAATTAAGCATGAGGAGGCGTTGAGACCAAGATGGCTTAACGAATAGGAAAATAAGCAAAGTTATTACCAGTTCCTGCGAGATTTAGGTGTTGAGAGAGAAAACAACTGTAAGAGTGAAGTACGTATTATAATGTATAAATGTTGCATTGTAGAAATATAATTTATGTTTATTAGCTACCAACAATTTTTCCCTACAAATTCTAGAGAAAATCGGACCTCCTTAGCACCTGACATGAAGTATTTCCTTTATTATCTCGATTACATTTTTAGTATCTTTTGAGGGTGATGTGTAAAACTATGGGGAAGATTAATCCGGGATCGGAGATGATACTCTTCTATTAGTCCAACGATCTCATAAAACTTCTTAAACTGGGCTGGCTGTAAATGGGGTAGTTTCTTTCTCCCGTCCTTTAGATCTTGTGTCTTCGCGAAGAGAATCCAAATCCATATCGGCATTCCAATTTATGGACCATACTGACTATCGTCTCATTGTCAACCCCTGAAATATGGGCCATATAGCCCAAGCCCACCCGAAAATCCGAAAATGATATGCTATTGACTCTTTTATCTTTTCATCAAGCCTCAATAGTAAACTAGTCAGAATAAACTACACAATTAGGCCAAAATAACATGGCTCAAAAGCTAAAATTGAAATTATTTGATAGTCATCTTACATGTTACATATATGCTCAAGATCTTTCCTACACACTTTATTGGATATGAGATTTGGATCATCATAGCTATTGAGTGATGCGCTATGGTAGGTATTATTTAGTGACATAAAGAATCAAGTTATTTCGGCAAAAGATTTGGTCTTTTATTGAATTTTGTTGAGAGGACGACTATTGTCAACCAAAAAGATTGCATCTAGATTGTAGAAATAAGAACTTAAGAACAGAGCATGGCTCGTGCCATGCTAATTGCTAATGTCTTTTTCGGTGCCTTGTCAAGTTGTCAATATTCTCACTATGACGAAAACGCTGAAGCATGCCGTCCCTTTAAATTTACCAAAACGAAGCAAAGCAACATGATATCCATTATGAGAAATCTGGATACTGAATAACGGATAAATTTCACCAATACTGCTCGCAACTAATTAGACAAAAACTTATGGATAAATCTAGTTCAAGTACACCTCTCATCCATGTATACCACCACCTATTGTCGTACGTGCATGAATATTTTAGTACTTGTAAGACTAGACCAATTACATGCATCACTTGTGTTGTGGCTTATATACACCCATTTGATCACCGATATACATGAAGACAACACAGGTGAACATTGCTGACCATCAAGGCTAATTTGGCTGACCATCTTGGTCTAGCTAGAGCTGAGAACAGGGACTCCCACCATATATATAACATCCATTGGAGAAGGAATATTCATGGCTCCTTCTGCAACCGCATATATACCACAGGGGGTGGGAACAGTGTGCAAGTGGACCACGCATATAGAATCTAATAATGTGAGTTCTTTTTTTTCCTTTTCTTCTTTCACTTTGGGGTAGGAGAAGATGCGAGAGTTTGAATATTATACCCACCTGCTGCAGTCTTTTGTGACGGCTACTTCTGTTGGCTAACAAATTTTATATAGTTTCCCAAAATCCTCGTGTTACCTTCCGCCATTTGTCTTCTAACTAGTTGTACTTTTGTCTCCCAAAATATCGGAATTATCAAGTTCTACATTATGTTTTTGTTTTTAATATAATGTACATGGTGTTTACACCAAGACCAAAATCGTTAAGGCCCATTCGTTTGGTCCAAGACCAACGCCCACTTCAGGTCCAAGATCAGTGTTATCCGCAGGTCCAAGACCGATGTCATCCGCAGGTCCAAGACTGATGTCATCCGCAGGTCCAGGACCAGTGTCATCCGCTGATCCAGGATGTCATTTATCGGGCTAGGGTCGGTGTCTTGGGTCACTCCTCTTTCATTGGACTGAAACCCGATATCCAATACAGGTCGGGGGCGCTGGATTGGGATCGATATCTTTCTAAGTCCGATATTTTATG
>JAKUCV010001557.1:144135-228195 GCA_028386065.3 Turnera subulata | reverse complement strand
GCATGTAACTATAATGCTCATCTGAGTTAAACCCGTCCCAAGTTAGTCGACTATGTAATTCCCGGGTCTAAACCCGACTTAATGTTCTCTTCACCAAACTCCAAGTAACGGGACCTAAGGTTCACCGGGCTTAAGCCCAACTAAGTCCAAAAGTAATTCCCGGGCCTATGGCCCACTCTTTATCTCGTTTATGAATTCCTGGCCTAAGTCCAATCTAAGCCCAATTACAATTTCCGGGCCTAAAGCCCACTTCCTTATGTCCTTAATTAATCAATTATATGATTGGGCTCAAAGCCCGTTACTTAAGTCCAAGGTTAATCCGATGTCCAAAGATTCCCGGCCTAAGGTTCTACCCGTGTCGGTATTTACCGGCCTAAGGTTCTACCCGTCGGTTTCCACTAAACACAATTAGATACAAAACCCAATTCCGAATATAAGTACATGCCATTAATGTATACAAATTACACATTAAAGTATACCGTTAAGTGCCGAAAATAACACCCGAGTCTTCGCCGGAAAAACTCCCGAGCCTTCGCCGGAAAATTCCCGAGCCTCGTCGGAAAATTTCCGAGCCTTAGCCAGATTCCGGTGAACTCGCCGGAAACACCCAAACTGTCCAACACAATTCCCACAACACTGTCACATCCGGAACAACAAACAAATACCGAGCCAAACATCTCAACAGATCCATATTCCAAAGAAAAATTCGAAACCGAAAAGAGGATCGGAACCTTACCGGAATCAAACACTGCCCAGAGACACACACGACAACCCGAGCCACAGCAACAAAGATTCAAGACAAACCTTCCTCAACAATTGCTGCCGAACCTACAAAACGAACCCCCTGCCGGAACCAACACGCAACAACAACCCAAACACCACAACACCACACACGACAACAACCACCCGCCACCGACCCAACAACAAATTCAACCCGACAACCACCCGGAAACAAAAGAAAAACCGATTAGAACTCCCCTCACCCAGTCACCGGAATAAACCAAAAAAAACAAGAGGAAGAAGAGGAACAACGACACCCACTTACCCAGTAGGCGAACGGCGGCAATAGCTCGTCGCGGCTGCGCCCAGGTGGCGGCGAGTCGAGCTCGTCTCGGCTCCTCTGCAACACTTGGCGGCGGCGGCGATTGAAAGGAAGGAAGATGCGGGAGAGAGGGAGAACGGGAGAGAAAGATGGGGAGAAGAGGAAAAGAGAGCGAGTGGGAGGACGAAGGGAAGAGAAGAGGGAGAGAAAAGGAAGAAGGAGAAGGAAGATAGGAGGGAGGGGGCGCCGTCGGTGGTGGAAACAAAAGGAAGAAGAGAAACAAGAAAAAGAATGAGAAGAGAAAAGAAAGAAAAGAAGGGTTTGGGGTTAGGGTTGGCCGGCCTGGTCCAAAACGACGCCGTTTTGGACCAAGGCACGGTCAACTCGCCCTTGGTCAGTCAACCTCTTATATATTTTTTTTTCTTTTCCTATTCCAAAACGACGTAGTTTCTTTAGGAACCGTGTTAAACCTCGCGTTTCACCCCGATCTCGAATCCGTTTCCCACGGGACCCGAACCATGAACAACACCAACTCAAAATCGACATTTCCAAGACATATTAATTTATTTCTTCAACTAAAACCTCGAAAATACCCCAAGGGTAAAATTGGAATAAAATTTCGAAAATTCCGAAAAATCAAATTTTGATAATCCGGGGCGTTACACAAACTAATTCAGCAGTGCTCTAGAACATCGATGTTTAACTCTTGAACATCGATGTTAAGAGAGTTCTGCCCAGGCCACTCGTCATGAGAACATCGATGTTTAACTCGTGAACATCGATGTTTCAAGATTCTGCCAAAGCCAATCTTCATTAGAACATCGATGTTTGTCACACAACATCGATGTTTGGAAGATCCGGCTAAGGAAAAACTCTTGTGAACATCGATATTTAACTCACAAACATCGATGTTTTGGCCTTGCTGTACTAGAACGACAATCGTTCCATACAAAAACCGACAATTGATTTTTCCTTGTCGAACTCATTCGACTTACTGTCATGAACACCTTGATTGATACCACATACCAATCAAGCATTCATTGTCAAAACACTTTTGACAAAAACCAACCTCAACATATATCACATATACTCAATGAATTCAGCATATTATATACACTATCATGTTCATGATACATCACATATAACAAAAAGAACATCTAATTCGGTTTAGCGTTTCACAAGAGGCTCCGCTACCACTATAAGTGACCAGGCATGCAAACTTGACAATCAAAATGCAGCAGAAAGACCCGGTACTCATGGAGGATCCATGTGAAGCTAACTAAAACGAATAACAATTTTTCGTACCATGCTTGGTTGAGGTCTTTCACCCAACTGTAGTGTAGAATCAGCAAGAACCAGACAACAAATCCGGCTCCTCTACGGTATCCACATGAACCACCGATGTCCAGCTAGCAATCGTCTCACGAGCACCAACCCGAGCACTCCCAAACCGCAGTGCTAGTTGCAGAAAACCGAGAACTAGAACTTGTGTTTGATGTGTTTCTTTCTTTCTCAAAGAAAGGGGTGTGTAATCTGAAAATTCAAGTCTCACTCAAGTCTCACCTGTGTGTGTTCTTGCAAGTCTAAAACCTAGAATGCAAGCTCAAGATGATCTGATTATCCACACCCACTAATGCCTAAAGTAATGGAGACAATGGCCAACGTAATGGTCCACCAAATATCATCATTATGATTCCCATTATCTTGTCTACCACGGAATTAAGGAAATATTGGTACCTGTACTCGCCCTCAATTTGTAATTTGGTACCTGTACTGAAAATCCATGATTTTTGGTACCTGTACTACGCAAGGTTCATGGTTTTTGGTACTTCCGACATCGGAAGATAACCGGAGACACGTGTCAACATATGATATGCCCACGTACGGGTCGGATTTTCGGACGGATCCGGGCGAGGCTGGGCAAACCGGGTGTAATGGGACCCACAATCTACGTGGGCATATCATATGTTGACACGTGTCTCCGGTTATCTTTCGATGCCGGAAGTACCAAAAACCATGAATCTTGCGTAGTACAGGTACCAAAAATCATGGATTTTCAGTACAGGTACCAAATTCCAAATTGAAGGCGAGTACAGGTACCAATATTTCCTTTATTCCTGTCTACCACTAATGCATTATCATATATCAACACATCACATCACTAATTTTGGTTCAATAATTCAGGCAATTAGTGAACCAAAACGACTATGGTCCGACCACCTGGTCGAACCACGGTCCAACCATGGTTCAACCACCAGCTCGAATCAACAGTTCTGAGTGTGTGACCCTGTAGGCACTTGTAATGTTTGGCAATAATCGTAAAATCTCATTTTACAATTATAAACAATGAGCGGCGTCTAGCAGCACATCATTGCTACCCAAACGACAAGATCAGTACTGATTCATTATGCCTCGGAACATGTCATCGTCCTTTCGTCCCATTATCAAGATCAAATACGAGACATGGAATATGTCAATCTCTCATATGTTTGATCCAACGTTTCTTGATCCCCGAGTTAACTGTGTAAAACGGATACTAATGATATCACCATATCACATAATCCGAGCATGGCCATGCATTTACAGTTCAACTCTATCAAGAGGCCCATCTGATAATATACCCATTATATGGGTTGGACGAATTCCATCTTGATCATGCAAAACCCACTACACATTATATCATATACCCAATGATTACACTAAGGTCTACTCAGTTACGAATAGCCAAGAGTAATATCAAAGTATATGACTCACATGTTGGGAACCTTGATGATCTCAGGTCTAAGGACAATACATATAAGAACCACTAATGACAATCATATAACGTTCCATCTAGTGTTCTTATGTTGGGTCGGTCTAGTCCACAAGTTCTCTAACTTGTACCCGTATGTAGAATTCATATCTCATATAATTCTCAACATACACTAGTCTTAATTTATTATTAATAATAGTCGACTAGGGACATTTAAGAATATAAAAATATTCTAGGGTTATAAATATGTGCAAGAGTTTATCTCATAAACATATTTATTGGAATAACCTTAATGTATTTACATGACTATGTACAATCATCCAATGATTGGCTTTTGGGCATATTACACTAACACAAGGACAAGCGATCCAGGTTCCAATCATCTTCCTTCTTCTTCATGGTCTTCAATAGTTCTTCCACCCTTTTAAGTCTCTCCTCCCCTCCTTTGAGTCCTTGTGCCATCAAACCAACGCCCTGTGTCGCTTCATCATCACTATCAAGTTTCGAGGATTGTCCCCCATTACTCCCAGGGGACACAATTCCTTGTTTGAGAATCATCAGTGCATCCCTCACAGCCGAGTCTTGCAGCAGGGATTCTAAGGTCATATTCGTCTTGCCAGTGCTATCTTCACTCATCTTGCTCTGGCATTGGGGGGGGGGGGGGGGGGGGGGGGGGGGGGGTAAGGGTGAGAATTCTGGGTACCCAAGGGATCACTCCTTCTCTCTTCTGGGGTAAAGGATATGATGGAGGCACTCTATTTGCAATTACTTGAATTCACAACAATATACACCCAAATGCACGTACCACTTATTGATTCATAATGCATGAGATGCTCAGGGTATGCAGCTGGTTGGGGGCCAAAAGACTGCCACTAGGGAATAGGCTGACCTACTCACATGTGATAATGGATATAGCGTGAGGTCCGAGGCCAGTTAATCCCCATCATTGCTAAGCATCGAGAAACGGGTTCATGCAAGCCACCATCACTTAAAGAAAGTATGTGGTGGACTTGGCTTCCCTCGCCCTCTTACGGTAAAGGCTTCACATAAGTCATCATGAATGCAGGGCACTTATGATGAAAAATAAAAAGGCACACAAAGCTCTATGATTACACAAGGTTTCTTGAACCCACTACTTCCCCAGCGGAGTCGCAAACTGTGAGAACCCCACCCAAAATCACTTGGGCCTTCTCACCTAATCCTTGCACCTTCTTCCTCGGGTCAATCCCATATCATTAGAGTCGTCGCCTAAGTTTTATTAGGGACAAAACTTAGGAAAAACCCTTGAGTGACTCCTTAGGCAACTGGTCATGGCGAACCAAAGACATGGGATCGGGGGTTCGTCACGGATGGGAAGGTGTTAGGCACCCATCCGTGTTGGGTCGAAACCTTGTGCAATTAAAGAGAAAAGTATGCCTTGTGCAAGTGTGCAAGAGTGTGGAAAATAAAGAAAGGGGGGAGGAAAAGACTTGGCTTGCATCCCGTTGTGAAACCGAGACTACCTACGTACCCGAGTGATCGGAGTCAAAGCCACGTAGTTCTAAACATGGCACTAATCGGCCACTTACATCATCAAAAGCATCAGCAATCAATCACCAAGAATCAATCAAAAAGGATTCAGGATTACCATAGGTATCCCTCCTCTAGCTCCTTGCAATGGGTCGAGTTCCACACCCACCTTCTTGCCACTCCTTAGCTCTATGGTTGATCATTTTCTTGATTCCTCCTTGCTAGACTACTACTTAATGCTCCCCATGAAAATCCTCCAGAGTTTCTGCCTTAGAAAATATTTCTAAGCTTGGAGAAATAGAGTTTCTCCAAGCGAGAAGAGCTTATGGGTATGTATGTGAGAAAGATTGTGTGTCCCCTAAAATGTGTGTGAGGGGTCCTATTTATAGTGTTCTTGGAAGCCTAGGGGCGTGGACCTGCTTAATGGTGGAGATTATGCCCGAAAATCTGGTCCAAAACCGTGTGGGATCGAAAAAGAAACAAAATCGGAGATTTTCGAGGATTCTGGGCAGGAATGACCGCCACTGCCGGCGGTCATCCACCACACGTCCGCCATGACCGGCGGTCATGTGGGGATGCCCGCCGGCAGCCGGCGGTCGTCGCGAGATGTCCACCGGTTGCCCTACGTATCACTCGTTCTTTCCTTTTCGAGCCCCCAATCCCCCTAATTCAGGCCTGATTCGATCCTACCGCGTAATCAACCCCTAATCTACCCAGAAATCACTCAATTACTTGGTCATCACTCCTATAATCAAAAGATTACCCATTAACACCCAAAATCATGCCAAAAACACATAATCTAATTAAATGATAATTAACTCTGATTATTCACGAAAATCAGAGCTAAAATTGACCTACAGGAAATGTGTTAATGGGCTGGACAAACTCTGGAGAATTAATTTGGGCCCTTAAATCCATTCTCAACCCAAGAATAAATCATCTCATTGTTAATGGGTCAAAAATAACTAAAAGAGCCCATGCAAATGCATTTTAATAAATAAACCATATCATATATTTTATCCTAAGGTTAAATCATCTCATTAATCCTAGGACTTAAGAGCATAAAGGTTTATGTCATCAAAATACACCAATTCTACTAAATTAAAATTCATATCATGCTTGAACCTTGGACTAAATCATCTCATTGATCCTAAGTCTACACGTGTACGAAGTCTAATTTACTAAAATTTCTGTGGGCTAAATTTGGGAGTTCATAGAACCCCAAAAGTGTAACCATTTGCATTCGCCTTAGGGATCATGTTGGAGTAGAAATCCTCAACCAACTTCTCATATGCAGGCACACTAATGAGGGCACACTAATGAGGGCCAATTCTATTAATTTGGACCTCTCAACAATTTGCAACAGCCCTAAACCCCTCACATCATCAAAGTCCACAATAGTACTTTTGAGAAATTTGAAGCTAGTACCTATTATGCCTGGTGCATCTTTGATCCCTGCATTCTTTGATGAACCTGCAACAGTGTGGCAAGATTTCTTGTGCTTTTTGGTCACATTCCCTTTCTTGCTTAGATGGACAATTGGAGGTTCTTCATCTTCTTCATCTTCGGCTTCATTTTCCTCTTCAACTTCTTCTTCTTCTTGATACTCAGGAGTATCATCAGTTTTTGGAGTCTTTATGATGGGGACATCCTCATTCTCTTCAGAGCTATCAGTTGACTCAACCATATAGACTAACTTTTCTTTCCCTTTCCTTGAAGGTGGTGGTCGCACTCTTTGTGCAACAGTACTTTCCCTCGCATTCCTCCGTTTCGGCATTGCTGATACCATAAGTTTCTTCTTTGCAGGAGGTTGTGGTGGAGCCTTGGGAGTAGTGATGCAAGCAAGCAAGCACCAAGTGGAGCTAATGATGGAGATTGCGCCATTAGCTTGCCTCAAGGACCAATCACACGGGCTCGATTGAAGATGATCAAGAACCACATGCTGCACTTTGTTCAAGCTTTGATAAATCAAGAATTGCGAGAAGACAAGATGATCAAGCTTGGAGAAGAGTACAAGAAGAAACCAACATGTGTCTCTGTCATTGGAGAAGAAGCCTAGTCGACTGGAGCATGTGGGCCCCATGTCGACATATCCATTTTATTTTATAATCTAAGTTGCCGATTTTATTACATATAAAACAATAAATAATTTCGGCATGGGCCTTTTATTTCATTGGGTTATTTTGTTATTTGGGTCATAAACAATTATGGGTTATTTTTGTTGGGTTTAATTAGTCCAATATGTTGTTGGATTAAAAGTCAAAACCTAGTCCAACTAGGAGGTGTGGCCGACTTGGCCAAGGAGTTAGGAGACAACTCCAAGTCGGCAAGGGTTGCTCATGTGGCCGACTTGGGTGCCTATATATAGGGTCTTTAGGGTTCTTTTTATAACACACATTATTCTTGCTATTTGATAATAAAGTTTGAGGTTTTCTTTACCTTGGTTATTTGCAAGTAGAAATTGATTTCTTCTTGTTTATTTGAGGGATTGTGTTTACTTATCAAGTGATTGATTTGCTTGTGGCGTATTCAAGATTCCTAGCTTTTATTACTCTATTGTTGCTTAACGCCTTTGTTGTGTTTTGAGGTGATAGAGGTATTTGCTGAAACCCTAATTTGGTTGAATTGGTTGCTGATCTTGGAGACTTTGATTGATTTGGAGGTGCTATCTAGCTTTGTTCTGGTAGTGTTGCCGTATCACTTTCTCCCTTTGACACTGTAGGTTTAGATTCGAGGGCGAATCCTTTTGAGGAGGGAGGGAATGATGCAAGCAAGCAAGCACCAAGTGGAGCTAATGATGGAGATTGCGCCATTAGCTTGCCTCAAGGACCAATCACACGGGCTCGATTGAAGATGATCAAGAACCACATGCTGCACTTTGTTCAAGCTTTGATAAATCAAGAATTGCAAGAAGACAAGATGATCAAGCTTGGAGAAGAGTACAAGAAGAAACCAACATGTGTCTCTGTCATTGGAGAAGAAGCCTAGTCGACTGGAGCATGTGGGCCCCATGTCGACATATCCATTTTATTTTATAATTTAAGTTGCCGATTTTAATACATATAAAACAATAAATAATTTCGGCATGGGTCTTTTATTTCATTGGGTTATTTTGTTATTTGGGTCATAAACAATTATGGGTTATTTTTGTTGGGTTTAATTAGTCCAATATGTTGTTGGATTAAAAGTTAAAACCTAGTCCAACTAGGAGGTGTGGCCGACTTGGCCAAGGAGTTAGGAGACAACTCCAAGTCGGCAAGGGTTGCTCATATGGCCGACTTGGGTGCCTATATATAGGGTCTTTAGGGTTCTTTTTATAACACACATTATTCTTGCTATTTGATAATAAAGTTTGAGGTTTTCATTACCTTGGTTATTTGCAAGTAGAATTGATTTCTTCTTGTTTATTTGAGGGATTGTGTTTACTTATCAAGTGATTGATTTGCTTGTGGCGTATTCAAGATTCCTAGCTTTTATTACTCTATTGTTGCTTAACGCCTTTGTTGTGTTTTGAGGTGATAGAGGTATTTGCTGAAACCCTAATTTGGTTGAATTGGTTGCTGATCTTGGAGACTTTGATTGATTTGGAGGTGCTATCTAGCTTTGTTCTGGTAGTGTTGCCGTATCATCTTGGTAGCGGAGCCTAGGTATCAATTTCAACTACGTATCCCTTTACTTTTCTGCAATTTAGTTTTCTGTTCTTTGTGTTCCTTGTGTTGCCGAAATTTATATAAAAAAAAAAATCGATTTGTTTCTCTTTTATTGTTAGTCTTGTCGATTTCAATTAATTAAAAAAAAAAATTGCTGCGAATTCTGTTGTGAAGTCGATTTGGTGGAGAAGTTGAATTTCTCGGTTGATTGTTTTCTGTTGATTGTTGGAATCGATTTGGTGGCAGCAATTAATTAAAAAAAAAAAAGAGAAGGGTGAAATCGACTTGGTGATTGAAGGATTTCGGCAAGTATTGATTTGAATTTGCAGGAATTTGCTTGATTGGGATACTTTCCGCGGGTTGTTAGGGTATCTAGTTGGGTAACTTTCTTTGATTCTGCTTACTTGATTGTGTTCTTTATTTCAGCTTTTCTAATTGAGCAATCTTTGTTTCATATTGTTCGATTACTGCAATATTCATCACATACAAGTTTCTTGTTCTTTGTGTGTGACTATCTTTTCTTTCCGGAGTTAATTTGCCTCTAGAATTCGAATTGTCTTTTTCTTGATAGGAAATCTTTGACTCTTTCTTGAAGTGTTGCAGGTTTGTTTATTATTTGATAAGATTTACTGATCCCAAAGAATAAACAAAGTGAGATTTCAAGAGAGGTAAAAGGCGAGTGTTTCATCGAATTGCCACGAGAGACAAACACGAGAGACACACGTGAGGAGCTTTTATTACTAACAAGTTTCTTGTAGGTACTATACCATGGTTGGATCAGGCGGAAGCAATAATGGTGAGGAGGCGTCCGCATCTATGGAGGTGTTGGAGAGGTTGTTTAAGCAGATGGATGCTCGTTTTGCTGAGATGAAACAGGAGTTGAGCGCTAGAATGGATCAACAAGCACAATCCATTCAAGAGCTTTCTACTGCAAGGGTGGCGCCAAGAGAGGAAGCACCCGTTGACCAACCCCCACGCCATCAACGAGTTAGGGAGGAGCCCCGAGATGTTGATGATGTTGAGGACGATAACCGTCCCGCTGCTGCAAGAATGCGCCAGTTTCCCCCACCGCTTAGGAGAGGAGGAGGAGTTCACCTACCACCGCCAAGAAGAGGTCGATTATATGATGGAGATGACGAAGAAGACCGAGAGCATGGTAGGCATGGGAGGCGTGAGAGGGATGACCGAAGAGATCGTGGAGATAATGATCTTAGGAGCATTAAGCTTAAAATTCCTTCTTTCCAAGGAAAGGAAGATCCTGAAGTCTATCTCGAATGGGAGAAGAGAGTGGAATTAATCTTTGCTTGCCACAATTATTCCGAAGAAAAGAAGGTACGATTAGCTGTGGTTGAGTTTACTGATTATGCTTTGGTTTGGTGGGACAGATTTGAAGGTGATAGGTTGCGCCTTGGAGAGGATCCTATTGATAGTTGGTTGGAGTTGAAAAGGATCCTAAGGAAGAGGTTTGTTCCCCGATCATACTATAGGGAGTTGCATCAAAGACTCCAAACATTGCGACAAGGATCTAGGAGCATTGAAGAATATTACAAGGAGATGGAGAAGATCATGATTCGGGCAAACATTGATGAGGATAGAGAGACCACTATGGCGAGATTCCTTGCTGGGATGAATAGAGACGTTGCTCACAAAGTTGACTTGCAAAATTGCTTAGACATGGAGGAGATGTTGTCAACTGCCATCAAAATAGAGAAGCAATTAAAGGAGAAAGTGCCGAAGAGTGCCTATTCTTATTCATCCAATTGGAATTCAAGGTGGAATGTGAGGGATGGGAGGCAACAAGAGAAGCCAAGAGAGGAGAAAGCTAGGGTTGCCGATTTCAAGACACCCTCTACTACATCTAAGCCGAGTTCCTCTACATCCTACAAGTCGAACTCTACTACTCCTACAAGGCAAATCAAGTGCTTCAAGTGTTTGGGGCTTGGACATATTGCATCTCAATGTCCAAACAAGAGAGTGATAATTGCTCGAGGTGGCGAGTTCTTTTCTGATGATGAGGCGGAGGTAGAAGACGACCCTACCCTGCATGATATGCCCGAATTGGAAGATATAGAAGCCGATTATGATGTGGAGGCTGAAGATAGCTTTCGGGGAAGAGAGCTATTTATCACGAGGAGAGTTTTAAATGCTCAAGCAAAGGAAGATGAGATCGAGCAAAGAGAGAATATTTTCCATACTAGGTGTTTGGTTAATGACAAGGTTTGTAGCTTGATCATTGATGGCGGAAGTTGCACTAATGTAGTAAGCTCTATGTTGGTGGATCGTATGGGGTTACAGTGGCAAAAGCATCCAAAACCGTACAAGCTACAATGGCTGAATGACATGGGAGAAGTTAAAGTGAACAAGCAGGTTCTTCTATCCTTCTCTATTGGAAAATATTCTGATTCGATTTTATGTGATGTTGTACCTATGCAGGCAAGTCATATCTTGCTAGGAAGACCATGGCAATATGATAGGAGAGTTGTGCATGATGGATTCAAAAATAGGTACTCATTTACCATGGGAGATAGGAAGGTGTTACTTGCTCCATTGACTCCACAAGAAGTGTATCTTGATCAAATGCATATGAAGAGGAGTGTGGAGGAATGGCAAAGGAAGAAGGATGCCGAATTGGCTCCCAATGGTGAGAAAGAGAGGATGACTGAGAGTCATGCAAAAGGAGAGGAAAAGAAAGAAAAAGAGAGAGAAAAAGGAGAGGGTGTTGTCGACACCAAAGAGAGAAAAAAAGAAGGAAGGAAGAAACAAAATTTCTATGCATCTATGAAAGAGATGAGGGTAACTTGTGAAGAAAAGAGGGGAGTGTTAGTGCTCTTATTCAAGGGTGCTTATTTTAATCAAGCTGACCTTAATCCCGAATTGCCTAGTTGTGTTGTTTCTCTTTTACAGGATTATGTGGATGTCTTCCCGGAAGAATTACCGAGGGAGTTGCCTCCTTTAAGGGGCATTGAGCATCAAATTGATTTCATTCCCGGAGCTCAAATTCCTAACCGGCCAGCATATAGGGCCAATCCGGAGGAGACAAAGGAGATAAAAACACAAGTCGAGGACTTGTTGTCTAAGAGGCTGATTCGTGAGAGCCTCTCTCCTTGTGCTGTGCCTGTGATTCTAATGCCAAAGAAGGAGGGAACATGGCGTATGTGTGTTGATTGTCGCGCCGTTAATAAAATAACGGTAAAGTATCGCCATCCTATTCCTAGGTTAGATGATATGCTTGATGAATTACATGGTGCATGCATATTTACTAAGATTGATCTCATGAGTGGATATCATCAAATTTGCATGAAAATTAGAGATGAATGGAAGACTGCATTTAAAACTAAGTATGGGTTATATGAATGGTTGGTAATGCCTTTTGGGTTAACTAATGCACCTAGTACTTTTATGCGTTTAATGAATCATGTCTTGCGCCATTTCGTTGGAAAGTTTGTTGATGTGTACTTTGATGATATTCTGATCTATAGCAAGAATGTTGATGAGCATATGGAGCATCTTAGGCTAGTGTTGGATGCACTTAGGGCTGAAAAGTTGTTTGCTAAGCTTAAGAAGTGTACATTCTGCATGGATCGTGTTGTCTTTCTTGGTTATGTTGTTAGTGCTAATGGGATAGAGGTTGACCATGAGAAGGTGAAAGCCATTAAGGAGTGGCCCACGCCTACCACTATCTCTGAGGTAAGATCTTTTCATGGACTTGCTAGTTTTTATAGAAGGTTTGTGAAAGATTTTAGTACCATTGCTGGACCATTGAATGATATTGTCAAAAAGGAAGTTGGATTTAAGTGGGGTAATGCACAGGCGTAGGCGTTTGCAACTTTGAAAGAGAAATTATGTTCTGCTCCTATTCTTAAATTGCCTAACTTTGATTCTACCTTTGAGATTGAGTGTGATGCCTCTGGTATAGGCATAGGTGCTGTTCTTTTGCAGGAAAAGAAACCTATTGCTTACTTTAGTGAGAAGCTGAAGGGAGCTCAACTCAATTACTCTACCTATGACAAGGAGCTTTATGCATTGGTGAGAGCACTACAAACATGGCAGCATTACCTGTGGCCTAAGGAATTCGTGATCCACACTGATCATGAAAGCCTGAAGTATTTGAAAGGGCAAGGTAAGCTGAATAAGAGGCATGCCAAGTGGCTGGAATTCATTGAGACATTCCCTTATGTGGTGCGCTATAAGCAAGGTAAGGATAACGTGGTTGCCGATGCGTTATCAAGAAGGTATGCTCTAATCTCTTCTCTTAGTTCTAAGTTGATTGGATTCGAGTATATTAAGGACTTGTATAAGTCTGATCCTGACTTTGCTAATGTGTATGAAGCATGTGAACAATCTGGTTTTCAAAAGTTTTATAGAGATAATGGATATCTATTTCGTGAGAATAAACTTTGCATTCCTGCTTGTTCTATGCGTGAGCTTTTGGTTAGGGAATCTCATGATGGTGGCTTGATGGGTCACTTTGGTATTGCTAAAACCCTTGACATTCTGCAGGAACATTTTTATTGGCCTAATATGAAGAAGAATGTTGAGCAGGTTTGTAATGGGTGTGTCACATGTCGACATGCCAAATCTAGGGTGCAACCTCATGGGTTGTACACTCCTTTACCTGTTCCTGATGTTCCTTGGACTGATTTATCTATGGATTTTGTGGTTGGTTTGCCTAGGACCAGGAAAGGTCGTGATAGCATCTTTGTTGTTGTTGATAGGTTTAGTAAAATGGCTCATTTTATTGCTTGTCATAAAACTGATGATGCTTCACATGTTGCTGACTTGTTCTTTAGGGATGTAGTTCGTTTGCATGGCATTCCTAGGACAATTGTTTCTGATAGGGATACTAAGTTCTTGAGTCACTTTTGGCGAGTTTTATGGAGTAGGTTAGGGACCAAGTTGTTGTTTTCTACTGCTTGTCATCCTCAAACTGATGGTCAAACGGAAGTGGTTAATAGAACTTTAGGATCTTTATTGCGTGCTGTCGTGGGCAAAAACTTGAAAACTTGGGAAGATTGTTTGCCATTGATTGAGTTTGCTTATAATAGGAGCATTCATTCTTCTACAGGTTATTCTCCGTTTGAGATTGTGTATGGTTTTAATCCACTAACCCCTTTGGATTTGTTGCCTTTACCTTTGAAAGAGATTGTTAATGTAGATGGGCAACAAAGAGCTAAGTTGGTTAAGACTATTCATGAGAAGGCTCGAAAGCACATTGAGGAGAAGAACACTAAAGTGGCACAACGAGCTAATCGTGGACGCAAGCTTGTTAAGTTTGAACCTGGAGATTGGGTTTGGGTGCACTTTAGGAAGGAGAGGTTTCCTCATCACAGGAAGTCTAAGCTGGATCCGCGAGGGGATGGCCCTTTTCAAGTGTTGGCGCGCATCAATGACAATGCTTATAAGATCGATCTACCTGGTGAGTATGCTGTGAGTGCTACTTTCAATGTTTCTGATCTTTCTCCCTTTGACACTGCAGGTTTAGATTCGAGGGCGAATCCTTTTGAGGAGGGAGGGAATGATGCAAGCAAGCAAGCACCAAGTGGAGCTAATGATGGAGATTGCGCCATTAGCTTGCCTCAAGGACCAATCACACGGGCTCGATTGAAGATGATCAAGAACCACATGCTGCACTTTGTTCAAGCTTTGATTAATCAAGAATTGCAAGAAGACAAGATGATCAAGCTTGGAGAAGAGTACAAGAAGAAACCAACATGTGTCTCTATCATTGGAGAAGAAGCCTAGTCGACTGGAGCATGTGGGCCCCATGTCGACATATCCATTTTATTTTATAATTTAAGTTGCCGATTTTATTATATATAAAACAATAAATAATTTCGGCATGGGTCTTTTTATTTCATTGGGTTATTTTGTTATTTGGGTCATAAACAATTATGGGTTATTTTTGTTGGGTTTAATTAGTCCAATATGTTGTTGGATTAAAAGTCAAAACCTAGTCCAACTAGGAGGGGTGTGGCCGACTTGGCCAAGGAGTTAGAAAACAAACTCCAAGTCGGCAAGGGTTGCTCATGTGGCTGACTTGGGTGCCTATATATAGGGTCTTTAGGGTTCTTTTTTTTAGACACATTATTCTTGCTATTTTGATAATAAAGTTTGAGGTTTTCATTACCTTGGTTATTTGCAAGTAGAATTGATTTCTTCTTGTTTATTTGAGGGATTGTGTTTACTTATCAAGTGATTGATTTGCTTGTGGCGTATTCAAGATTCCTAGCTTTTATTACTCTATTGTTGCTTAACGCCTTTGTTGTGTTTTGAGGTGATAGAGGTATTTGCTGAAACCCTAATTTGGTTGAATTGGTTGCTGATCTTGGAGACTTTGATTGATTTGGAGGTGCTATCTAGCTTTGTTCTGGTAGTGTTGCCGTATCAAGTAGGCTCGGGTTGAAGAGTCTTGACTGAATAAGAGACATCCTTCCCTTGAGTAGCCATCTCTAAATTTGACCTGTGTATTGCAGCTCGATCATGAAGAGCTTTCTTGGCTGTCTCCTTGGTGCGATACAACTTCTGAAAAGAATATTTCCTCTTGATAGGAAATTTTCAAGAGAGAAGGATGTCATCATCAGACATGGTCTTTTCGGAGGGGCTTCATTACGTTTTATCCCCTTCTACTTTTGGTCAAAATAGGATCACCCCCTGCACTAGAAAAACCGGTATTTGACCCCCTAAATTTTTTAATTCCGCATTTTACCTCATTATGTTAGGGTTCTAACATTTATGTTAGCTGACTTAACGGAACGCACGGATGATCGACACGTGGCAAGATCATTAACATTTGATTTTTTCATTTTAATTTACCAAAAAAACTATAAAAAAAGAAGGAAAAATAAGACAAATCATCTAATGAATATTACTATCTTTTTTAACAAAAAATTTATTTATATCATAGGAAAAAGAAAAATAAAAAAGAGGAAATCAGAGAATTTTTTGTTTGAAAAAATGAAACGCCCGTATCCCAAATTAACAAATTTATTTATTTACAACATATAAAATGACCAAACTGCCCTTCCACCCCGGGATACGATATAAACATGATAAACATCGTTTTATTATGCAATATATTATACAATACAGTATATAGTAATCGAGTATGCAGCGGAAGACAAACACATACAGTAACATGTTTACAATGTACACTATGGATCCGACCCGAGGAGGAAAGCACCGCCACCTGCTGATATGCACTCCTGATCATCGATCAGT
The DNA here is from genome assembly GCA_028386065.3 of Turnera subulata. Taxonomy (NCBI): domain Eukaryota; kingdom Viridiplantae; phylum Streptophyta; class Magnoliopsida; order Malpighiales; family Passifloraceae; genus Turnera; species Turnera subulata. The sequence goes on along the minus strand of JAKUCV010001557.1, from coordinate 212,024 downwards.
TAACCTGCATAAAGTCTGTGAGGGGTGAGACCAACCACTGTCTCACCATAAACAAATAAACCAAATTATACACATGTACAAGTCAACCATGAGTACAACGGGACCTGGCAATAACCGCCACAGTGCACATCAAGTCCAGTGCACAAACAAGTCATCACAGACTCTAACCCATAAGGTTTTATCTTCTTATTAGATTCTTTAATGTGTATTCAGTTTGTGTATTTTATTAGGGCCCCCTACTGCGTGCGTCAAGCTCGGTCACATCTCATGAGACAGCCAGGGCATAAGCCCTCCGGGCACAAGCCCAAATATAACCAAGAGAGAGAGATAAAGTGATAAAGGGATGTAGAAAGAGGGAGGTAGAAACCGGTCATTACAGACCCATATGCTAAACCGCATGTACCATGCTATACCACATGCAACCTGAGGGGTGTCAATCTACCCGCTTGAACCAACCGAACAACAGCCCCGAAGTAGAAGTTATCTTGTTTTATTTATCAACCTAGCATTGCAGCTATGTCCTTTTAGTATAAGTTTTGATTCCATGTACACGTCACGTGTACAACATACCCTACTCATGTCATGGCCATCGGCCCAAATGTAATAAGACAGCACGAAATGCAACATCATAACAGAAAACATGTCATCAAAGCATATGCAAGACAACAAGCAACAAGTAATCAACCAAGCCAAGATGAGCAGGATGTCAAGTATACACATAGGCATAGATCACACTTGTCCATAACCATCGCAAAAATTCATAAGAACCGATAACACGAGTATCATGGGCAGTACGGCATAAAAAGGCTTATAAATCCTCACCTGGGCCATATCAATTGTTTCGGAAGCCGAAGCCTCGTTCCGCACCAGAGCATGCCGTTCTTATGCTATCACTGGTGCCTAAACATATAGACATATATATCAACAGACACGTAAAGAGATGTAGGCACGAAGAAAGAACACAAGACTACATATACTACGATAATGACCCGTCTCGAGACATACAAAAGCTTGGGATCCAAGTCTAATTAAGTTTAGAAAACTCATTTGAAAATAAATTCCATCAATGATTTTTTTTTAGGCATTGGGTTTATAGTACTAACGCAAAAGGTCAAGATTGGAGATCACCCTCCAATATCAAACACGTCATGTAGGACCATCTAACCTCACAATCAATTAGCCTGGCTGAAAGCCCAACGCATGGACCCATTAACATAATATAAACATATGGTATTCAACTTATGATGAATAGTTTACACTCTAAATTTGAAAACAAAACAGTGAGTTTATTAGTAATCATTCTGTTCACCAGCTGCCCTTCTTGCTTAGACGTGTCATATTATTAATATTAATTACTCTAGTTAAGTGGCCACTCCACAATGCACGACCACAAATCAAATAAACAATCAAATAGCGAAAGGAAAACATTTAGACCTAAAGCCAAAAGCATTCTTTATGTCACTGTCTTAAAAACCTTTTTTTTATATAAACTACTCACAACCAAAAGCATTCTCCAATAATTTGGACATTATAGCATGCTCCAATAGTTTACGGGTTCATGCCAACAAGTATTAAGATTCCCCAACCAACTCAACATTAATTGTAAAGCGTTTATACCAATTATTTGAAAATCCAAAAAAACTTAAGAAAAGACCCTGCTTGTCAAAGTCCAACCCATAGTTATACTCACTATCAAGTTTAGCTATAATAACCAACGACCAAATAAATTCCCAGCAGCCACTTATACCAAAAACTCCCAATCATAGTTAATGTCTTATTTTGAAAGACAACAATTTTGTAAACCGAACTAAGTCATTTATACAAGCGTTACCCGAGTTAAATATCAACAATCGACTTGTGAGATAAAAACCCATGTGCTGTGATTATTCCACATAACCAATTATGGACACATGTCCTATTAATTAAGGAATTATTACATGATCAGGAGCTAACCGATATGCAGACCAATTTTATATCAAGGTTATGCATGATGGAAACTGGTTAACACCGAATCCGAAAAGCAAAAACCCAATAAATCCAAGAACCATGATTAGCCTTTAAATAAAAGAACCAAGAGCAATTACGGACAGCAACAAAATTACTCAGTTTGAAAAACACTCCACCTAAAGAATTTAATTTGGAAAATCACCGATCAAGGTCGTGGGATCACTTACTGGATCAACAATCCTTAGGACCCGAATGCAACCCACTACCGGAATCCCAACTCACGACCTACTGCCAGAATCCTACACACACAGCCACGGCCGACCCGGATTCAAGCCACAACCGATCAACACCATCAACAGCCACTCCTACCGCCATAACCATCACCAAGCACCGACATAGCTTGCAGCAACCAAGCCGACCCATTTTCACTGATGAACTCGATTAAACAAAACCCAAAATAAAAACAAATCAATAAGAATGGAAGCCCGAGTATCAACAAGACAAAAGAGTGAGAGAGAGACCCAAGATGGAAGAAAGAGAGGATGGAAGAAAGAGAGGGACCATGACTCACCCCAGTAATAGCGACAAAGAACAGTCTTGGCTACCCCCGTCGCCGGTGCATTCACTCCGTCGTCCCCAAAGCTAAGCCTCATCTTCTCTCTCGCATGAACTTGTATATGGCCATCACCAATGGGGAAAAGAAGAATGAGAGGACGAAAGAGATGGAAGTGTGAAGAGAGGAAAGTGGGATGGCCGAAACGAAAGAGAAGAGGAGTGGGAGATAGAAAAAGAAAAGAAAGAGAGCAGTTAGGGTTTTGACTTAGATCAGACCAAAACGACGTCGTTTAGGTCTTGAGCATGGTGAACCCATTTAGCTGATCAACAAGCCAGCTTATCAAATTTATTTTTCCCCTTGAATATCTTGTCCCCAAAAATGACGTAGTTTTGGACGACACTACAATTACTTTTGTGTTTCACCCCGAGCACGGATCATTTCCCAAAAGTATATTCATTTAAAGAGTAAATCCAACAACAAAATTTTAGTTTTTAAGGAAGTAAAACAATTCCCTCGACCGAAAATTTTCAGAAATTTCTACAAGGCTAAAATTGGAAATAAAATTCCAAAAATTCGATAAAAATTTAAATTATTTAAAATTTTGGGCGTTACAAAAAATTTATCTTCTATTATTTTATTTTTGAAGAAACAAAAAAATATTTATGAAAAAGAAAAAGAAAGAAAATTTCAATTTAACATCCAACCATAAATATAAAATTACTTTTTGGTTTTCTTAGAATTTCACAATTATTTTCTAATTAGAAAACAACAATCTTCTATCCAAATAAAAATTGCACTCAGAAAAGGCAAAAAAGAATTCTAGCTTAAGAAAAAAATACAGAAAAAGTAAAAAAAAATTACTCAACAAAAAATTATTTTACAAAAAAAAGAAGTATTCTACTCAAAAAAATATTTTTATTTTACAAAAAAAGTAAAAACAATAATTCAAAATTTTTTTTTATAAAAAACTATTCTACTTAACAGAAAATTATTTTTTATTTTACCAAAAAATACAAAAAAGTATTCTACTAAAAAAATATTTTTCTTTTACAAAAAAGTTAAAAAAAACATTACTCAATTTTATTTTACAAAAGCAAAAAGAAGATTTATTCTTAACAAAAAAAATTCTTTTACAAAAGAAGCAAAGAAGTATTCTACTAAACAAATTTTTTTTCAAAAAAGGCTAAAATGTATTCTACCCAATAGAAATTTTTTTTTTTACAAAAAGCAAAAAAGAATTCTATTTAATAAAAGAAATTTTTACAGAAAAAAGAATTCTATTCAACCAAAAATTATTTTCCTTTTAAAAAAAATTAAAAAAATTACTCAGAATTTCCATTTTTATAAAAAAGGCAAAAAAAATATATTTAAAAAATAAACAAAAAAATTCTACTCAATAAAAAATTATTTTTTATATAAAAAATTATTTTTCTTTCTTTTTTTCTCCTTACTTCTTATGCACCCAACTTTTCTTTTGTTTTTCTGCTTTCTTTTATTTTTTTTTACTCTTTTCTTCTCATTCACCGACTTTTCTTTTCTTTTCTTCTCTTTTCTTCAGCAACTCTCATGCTCTCTTCCCTCACCATAAACTCACAGCTACCATTGAAGCTGCGTCGTTGCCGCCTTCAGCCGTTGCCTCCGATAGCCACCGCCTGTCACATGGTCTAAGGGGTGTCGATGAGGGGCTGGATGCGAGAAGTCTGAGGCCCATCTCATCTCTCTATGTGTCCCCATCTTCTACCTCACGTTCTCTTCTTCTCCTTTCCTTACCCAGCATCACCACCACCACCACCAATCAGCACCGCTTCCTCACTGTATGCGCCGCCCGAGTCAAATCCAGGAGGAAAAAGGCCCACACCAACATCGGCGCAATCGGTTTTAATTATCCCTTAATCAATCTAACAAAAAGCATAGATGGGAATTTTTTTATGGGCATTACGCGGGTTTATTTGTAAGAAAAGAAAGCATCCCTGCTTCCTCCTCTAGCGCTAGACGTGGGTTTTTGGATAATGGATTTAGGGGTGGGGGGCATGGGTGGTTGGTGGTTGGTGTTGGTGGTGATGGATGTGGTGTGGTGATGGTGGTGGTGGTGGTTGCTTGGTTGGGGTTGGGGAGGTGTTGGTGTTGGTCTTGGTGGTCTTGGTGGTGGTGGAGGCGATGGTGGTGGTGGTCGTCGTTGTAGGAGTGTTGCTTTTTTTAATTTTTTTTTCTATGTTAAAATTATTCCTTTTAGTTTTCTTTATGTTAAAATTATTCCTTTGTATTTATTAGTTGTTAGTTTTGTAGAAATTAATAAAAAATAGATATAAATAATTTTTGTTTTTAATTTTTGCAAAAAAAATAAAGAAATTATTGAATGGACCAGATATTGCCATGTGTCTTTCATCCACGAGTTTCCGTTAACTCTGATAACGGAAACGGAATCGGGTCAACCGTAGGGGGTGAACTGCGGAATTAAAAAGTTTAGGGGGTTAAATACCGGTTTTTTTAGTAGAGGGGGTGATCCTATTTTGAACAAAAGTACAGGGGGGTAAAACGTAATGAAGCCTTTCGGAGGAATTGATCTTCTTCACAGTTTCTTCTTCTTCCAAAGCAGCATGAAAACCCTTTGGTAGAATAGGGTGAGCAGGATTGTTCTTGAATTCATCTATAACTCTGTCTACTAAGTGCGCAGGCACAACATCTTGGACCATGAGCTTCCTCTTTGCTTTAAATGTTCAAATAGGATCTTCCACTTCTTTAGACATCCTATACTTATTCATGAAGTTGTTTATGCTTGCAATAATCACGGCCACCATGTTCTCATTATCAGTTGGAGATGGATCCTGAGGATTCTCTGGGTTTTCAGGGTTCTTGACAATTTCAGGGATGTCTTATAGAGGACCTTGATTCACTTGTTGTTCAGCTTGAGTTTCAGACTGTTATGGCACTGGTGCTGCCATATCTATAGGTGACTTATACAATTTCCTCTTCTTCGGTAGTTGTAGTTTGAGTGGGCTAGAATCGGGTTCTTTAGTGGCTGTTAGTGTAGGAATGAAGAGAGTTTTTCTTTTTCAAGTTGAGGTAAAAGAAGAGGATTTGGATTGAAGATCGGTTAAGGGTTTAAGTTTAACCCGAGCTCTCGGTTTCCTCCCTTTTTGAGCAACTCTAGAATTAATGCCCACTTCCTCATGATTAAAGGTAGTGATGGAAAGTGGCAGTTACCAAGTAGAAATGAGATGGGTTTGGTAACTGACAAGGAGTGGGTTATTAAGTAAGGAAGTGGGATTAGTGTTAATAACCGGTAGACATCGTTTAAGGGTAAGGAAAGGCAGAGAAACTCGGCGGGTAAAAGAGTTCACCCACGTATGAGCTTCTTTTTCTGAAAACCGCCCTGGTGCCGCGTTTCACGCAACCATCACATTCTAAGCCTTTATCTCTTCCATTCTCATCCCTATCAGCTTTTTATTGATTTCCATAAAATCAATTGATTGTTTAAGCTACCCAAATCATGTTGCTCTTCTTCTCTTACATGAAATCATAGCAATAATTCTGGGAGATACCCTAATTGTCTTCAACCTTCCCAGTTACTCTCTTCTTCGTTTCCATTTATTTCCATTTTTGGATGCACCAACTGACCCCGATTAAACTCAATAGTGGACTATAATTAATTTAACCAAATTAATTCACCTCCAGTTGACCATTGTTTGATTTCCAAGAGCTGAACCCTATCCAGCTATCCCATGTATTATGTTGACGTTTCTCTTCTCTTTTCTCCATCCGTATGCACCTTTCAAAGGACATGAGAAGTGCCAAAAACAAATCTGATCTCCAATCAAGTTTCCATATCTTTTTCTTCCACCGTTGGCAAACTCGATGATGATTTATATGATCCTTCATTTTGACATATCATCACTGCCCATGCATATGCCTAGTGAAGTGTGTGAATATGATGCTTGATTCAGCATGAATTAAGGAAGGATTTCACCTGATTATTTAAACGATTTGAGGAAGATTGCACATTCCAAGCTCCAACCGAATCATGTTGAATTGTTCTTCCTTCAAAGGCTTTGTAAAGATATCTGCTAATTGCCTTTCAGTTTGGGCAAAATCAAGCGTTACATCCTTCTTAAGAACATGATCTCTAATAAAGTGATGTCTTATTTCAATGTGCTTAGTTCTTGAGTGTTGAACCAGATTTTTTGTGAGTTTAATAGCACTTGAACTATCACATAGAATCGGCACACTTATAAACATTAAACCATAATCAAGTAATGTTTGTTTCATCCAAAGGATTTGTGCACAACAAGAACCGGCAGCCACATACTCGGCTTTGGTTGTGGATGTTGCCACTGAATTTTGTTTCTTACTTGCCCATGAAACAAGAGATTGTCCCAAGAATTGGCATGTATCACTAGTGCTTTTTCGATCAAGAATGCATCCAGCAAAGTCAGCATCAGAGTACCCAATTAATTCAAACACATCAGTCCTAGGATACCAAAGTCCTAAAGTTGGAGTTCCTTTTAAGTATTTAAAGATCCGTTATATAGCATGCAAATGGGACTCCTTAGGACATGCTTGGAATCTAGCACATAGACAAACACTGAAAATTATATCAGGTCTAGTAGCAGTGAGGTAAAGGAGACTTCTAATGATACCTCTGTAGGTCTTTATATCCACATCTTTACCTTGTTCGTCTTTGTCTAGCTTAGTTGATGTGCTCATTGGAGTTGGACTCATTTTGGCACCATCCATGCCAAATCATTTCAGTAACTCCCTGTGCTACTTAGCTTGACTTATGAATATTCCATCTCTTTGTTGCTTGACTTGGAGTCCGAGAAAGAATGTTAATTCTCCCATCATGCTCATCTCGAATTCACTGTGCATCAACTTTTCAAATTCTTTGCACAAAGAGTCGTTAGTAGCACCAAATAGTATGTCATCCATATAGATTTGAACACTGTTTAAGTCACTCTTACAATGCTTCACAAAGAGAGTAGAATCAATTTTTCCTCTAGTAAAGCCTTGTGTGATTAAGAATGTACTTAACCTGTCATACCAAGCCCTTGGTGCTTGCTTCAAGCCATAGAGTGCTTTCTTCAATTTGAACACATGGTCGGGATGTTCAAAGTCCTCAAATTCAGGAGGTTTTTCAACATATACTTCCTCCATAATGAATCCATTTAGGAAGGCACTCTTCATATCCATTTGGTAGAGCTTGAATCCTTTGTGAGAAGTAAATGCCAAAGACATTCGAATTGACTCAAGTCTAGCAACGGGTGCAAAAGTCTCACCAAAGTCAATTCCTTCTTCTTGGTTGTATCCTTGAGCAACAAGTCTGGCCTTGTCTCTTGTGACATTTCCAGCTTCATCCAGCTTGTTTCTGAACACCCATTTAGTTCCAATCACTGGATGATCACTTGGCCTTTCCACCAACTCCCAAACATCACTTCTTTTAAATTGGTTTAGCTCCTCTTGCATAGCCATAATCCAATTTTCATCATTTACGGCATCTGCAATATTCTTTGGCTCTATCTGTGAGAGAAAGGCCTGATGTGAATTGATGTTGTGGATTGATGAGCGAGTTGATACTCCTCTTGTTAATGGTTGCATCTGTTGAAAGACCTTTTGGCACCTTTGATGCCAAATGTGGTTGCACTCTGCTGAAAGAATGTTCTTGCGCAAGTACAATTGCTTCATTAGGTGGATTTAAGCTTTCATCCCTGTTGACTTCCTGTTTTTCTATTTCCTGAATAGTTGTAGTCCGTGGTTGTGGATTTTGAATATCCACTTCATCAATCTCTTTAGAATTGTTAGTAGTAACCAACTCATCAAAGACAACATGCATAGACTCTTCCACGAATAATGACCTCTTATTATACATTCGGTATGCTTTACTTCTTGTTGAATAACCAAGGAATATTCCTTCATCAGATTTTGCATCAAATTTACCAAGTGCATCCTTTGTATTCAATATAAAGCAATTTGACCCGAAGACTTTAAAATAGCTAATGTTAGGCTTCTTATCATTCCAAATCTCATAGGGGGTCTTTTCAAGTGTGTATCTAATGGACACTCTATTAAGGATATAACATGTTGTGTTTACTGCTTCAGCCCAGAAATATGTAGGTACATTATGCTCATTTAACATGGTCCATGCCATTTCTTGTAAGGTTCGGTTCTTCCTCTCGACAACCCTATTTTGTTGGGGAGTTCTAGAAGCCGAAAAGGTATGATCAATGCCATTTTCTTCACAGAAGTGATTAAAGATAATATTTTCAAATTCACCACCATGATCACTTCTAATCTTAGTTAACTTATACCCTTTCTCATTTTGCAACTTTCTAACTAAGGATGCAAACTCATGAAGAGCATGATCTTTTTGAGCTAGAAAGATTACCCAAGTAAAACGTGAATAGTCATCCACTATTAGAAAAAAGGTGTATTGCTTACCTCCTAGACTTACCATCCTCATTGGCCCAAAAAGATCAAGATGTAGAAGTTCCAATGGTCGGGATGTGGACAGAGCCTTCTTGGACTTGAAAGAACTCTTGGTTTGTTTGCCAAGTTGACAAGCTCGGCATACACTTTCTTTCTTAAACTTTATTTGTGGAAGTCCTCTTTCAAGCTCCTTCTTAAGAAAGTTTGACATGAGCTCCATTTGAGCATGTCCTAATCTTCTAGGCCAAAGTTCGGGATTTTCTGTGCTAACATTAAAACACTTATTCACGGGGTTAGCAACATCACATATATTAATTGAGTATATGTTCCCTTGTTTTTTTCCGGTAAGAAAGGTATCATTATTATCAAGACAAGTTACCGAGTATTCATTAACTTCAAAGGTTACTTTGCAGCCTCGGGCACATAGTTAACTTATACTTAAAAGATTAAATTTCAGATTATCAACTAACAGCACGTGTTCAATCATAGGATCTTTACCAACATTACCTATACCAAGTACTTTGCCTTTCGATTTGTCACCAAACATGACAGACTCTTTGTCTGTCGAGTAGAGGGATGTGAACATAGATGGATCTCCGGTTATATGTCTTGAGCATCCACTGATCCCTCTTTTCCTCACTTTTGCCTCTTGCCATGAGACATAAGTTGGCAGCCTCTTCTTCATCTGAATCTCTCGTGGAATCCAGATCATCCCTCACTGCCATTTCCTTCTTTCCTTTGCTTCTTGAAGCATCATACTTGGGCTTTCTTTGCAAAGGACAATCGGCTTTGATATGACCAGGGCGATTACATCCGAAGCAAAGAGGTAGATCCTTCTTTGACTCTTCGAGTTTGATCCCCTTTCGGTTTCTTCTTTGGTTTCTCCTTTTCATTCCGAGTGACTAGGGCAATGTCTGAGTCACTTTCAGAATCATCCTCATGTGCATTTAGAGCTAGCTCTTTCTTCTTCTTGGCTTTCTCTTCAAATTTTGAGCCGTGCACAATAAAGCTGCCCATGAGTTCGTTGTAGGTGATGGTATTCAGATCTTTAGCTTCCTCTATGGCTTTTACTCTAGGCTCCCATTCATTTGGAAGTGATATGAGAATCTTGGTCACTTTTTCTTTTGTTGTGACCACCTTTCCAAGACAAGGTAAACTACTACACAAGATTGTGAACCTTATGTCTAAGTCTTGGATAGTCTCATCCGGCTTCATTTGAAACAATTCAAAGTCTCTCATGAGCCTGTTCATCTTGGATTCTTTCACTTGATTTGTGCCCTCTTGAGCTACACAAAAAAGGCTCCAAATCTCATGTGCAGTGTTGCAAGAGCGAACTCTCTCAAATTCAGCTTGGCTAATGCCACAAAGTGCAGTGTTGCAAGAGCAAACTCTCTCAAATTCAGCTTGGCTAATGCGACAAAGAAGAGCATTCTGCGCCTGTGCTTCTAGCCTTGCCTTCTTCATTTCATTCTCATTCCAGTACTGTATATCTCTTGCTGGTCGTGTGTAGGGATTATTCACAATGTGCCACATCTCCAAGTCCTTTCCTTCAAGGAAAGTCTTCATGCGGAATTTCTAATTGTCGAAGTTCGACCCATTGAAGAATGGAGCATTGTAGATGTTGTTTCCCTCGAATGCCATGATCTTTTTTCTCCTGGAGGTTAATCCAACAATAGAGATCCTTGCTTCGCTACCAATTGTAGGCCCAAATAGGCTAAGAGAGGAGGGGGTGGGGAGGGGTGAATTAGCCCCTTTTTTGCTTAAATACTGATTTGGCACTAATGATGCCGAATCTGTCTTGAACCAGATTCTGCAGATTAAGAATTCTAAAACACACACTAACGCACAGTTAAGTAGGTAAGTTTAGAGAAGTATGCACAGTAATTTAGGGTGGTTCGCCACTAAGGACTACATCTATTACTCAAGGAGTCCACCTTGAGATTTCTAACCTTCATTATATTTTGGCTTTTTTCGCGTTCAACCACAACCTTTTACAAGCTTTTTCCTAGGCTAAGCTCAAACCTATCACTCACCACAAACCTCCCTGGTTTATTGAATCCCACCTTAGCAAACTAATCCCAGGTTCCCACTAAGGTATGTTTGATCTCATACCAAGAAATTTTCAATGATAAAGTCAAGAAGATGTACAATTAAGCTCGACTTTTTAGCCTTATAGATATCACTCAATTTTGGCTATTTGGAGAACTGCAAGTATAACTCAAGTAGTATAATGTCAAGATTGCGTAATGGCAGCTTTGACTTGAGTTCTTCAGTCTTCCTTCAATTTATAGAGGTTGGGGGAAGTGAGATCCTCATCATCCAATGGCTAGCTGTCACTTTCTGCTTCCTCGGGATTTGGCATCATTGGCAACGAAACGTTCATCGCTCCAATTCCGGAAAGTGGTCTGCATATGCTGAGCCACTGCCTAGGTTTGAATCTCCTAGGTTGGACTGAATCAGAATGAGTCGTTATAAGAGCTTTTCAGTCCTTTAAACAAACACCTGCATAAGAGAGAGAAACAAACTTGCAGGTTTTGTACTCATAGGAGCGCCTCCAACAGATGGCACCAAAGTACAAGAAAGTCTGCCAAAGCTTAGCAGACTCCTAGGTTTGGAGATCCTAGGATGATCAGAATGGACTCTATACGTTGTGAGACCAACCTAGATTCTTAGTCCAACATTTTCTGAGTTAAACTAAGCTAGATACCAGGTTTATAGAGCATGGGAGCGTCTACAACCAATAGCCTCAATCTTCCAGAAAGTCAGCACAAGCTGACTAGGTACCTATGTTTGATGATCCCAAGTTAGGGCTAAATAGAGATGAATCTTTGAAAGACTTGCCCAAATTAATAAACAAACATATTCTAGGTTTATTCATGCTTAATTTTCGATTCATAGGGTATAGGAGCATCTCCAACAAATGCCTCAAAATTGTAAGAAAAACAATGTGGTCCATGGGCATGAAAGAGACTTAAGCTCAATAAAATAATACTCTTAGTACACATACCAATCCCACTAACCTCAAACCTTATAAAATCTGATTTCATTATTTAATTCAAGGATTTGGGTGGTGGATTAAAATATTCATAAGCTTAGTTTGTCATTAATCAAAATCAATTAATCATATGGTTAGGTAATTAAGTTAAATCACTAATTAGCACTAATTAGCTAATTAATTAATCACTAATGCACATGTTAAAACCCAACAATTGTTCCACTACTTTTCTTATTTCTTCTTTTCTATATATACATATATAACAGAATATTGCTGAAAAATTTATCGAGTAAGCGCATAAATATTATATATTATTATTCTACTAATATAGCTGAAAGATTTATGGAGTAAGCGTATATATATTACATATTCTATATTATTATTCTACTAATGTTGCTGAAAGATTTATTGAGTAAGCGTATATATATTACATATTCTATATTATTATTCCACTAATGTTGCTGAAAGATTTATCGAGTAAGCGTATATATATTACATATTCTATATTATTATTCCACTAATGTTGCTGAAAGATTTATCGAGTAAGCGTATATATATTACATATTCTATATTATTATTTTTCTATTTCTCTTAGTATTTGTTTTATATCTTTTGTTATTATTACTGTTATAATGTTTAATATTACAAAACTTGAATTCGAGGCCTTTGACATTTTCAGAAGAAATTTTTCATGGGCATTTGAAGCTAAAATGCATTTAGATGCTAATGGTCTGGGAGACACCATAAAAGAAAGAAACAAAGCTTCCAATTTAAATAAGGCGAAAGCTACAATTTTTTCTTCGCCATCAGATGCATGCCAGTCTAAAGACTGAATATTCTACTGTCAAAGATCCTGTAGATCTTTGGAGGAGTTTATAAGAAATGTATCACCACCAGAGGATGGTTATTCTTCCAAAAGTTCGTTCTTAGTGGATACATATGAGGGTGCAAGATTTTAAATCTGTGCACGAATGTAATTCAGTTATGTTATAAGTTCTCAGATGAAATTATATGGATAAAATATTATTGATGCTGATAAGTTAAAAAAAAATCTCCATATTTATACATTAAATGTGCTCCTACAGTAGCAATATCGTGAAAAAGGTTTCACGACATTTCCAGATTTAATTTCATGCCTCTTTGTGGCTGAATAAAATGACAAGCTATTAATAAAAATCATGAGTCTTGTCCTACTGGCTTTGCTCCAGTCCCTGAAGCGAATGAGATAATATAATGATAATTTTAGTCATGGTCATAAACATACAATTGGCTGCAAACATGTTGTATAGCAAGGCATTTGGTAGAACTTTACTAATTTTCCCTGAAGGACGAATCTAATATTGTTGAAACCAAGTTTATTCAAGATAATGACCATGATATCAACTTCCAGAATGATTCATTTCTGGATATTATTATTTATTTTGCTTATCCTGAAGGTGCAAGCGAATATATATTTTAAGGTAAAAGTGCAACTATTTTTATTTTATGTTCAGCTTTATCATATTATTATGTGTTATATTTTATTATATTTTATTTATTTTATATTTTGTTGACAAAAAATTGGATTAATCACCTCCTAATGTTGATTAGTGGATTAACCATCTTTTGTCATGGGTTATAAATGGTTGTGATGACTAACAAATTACAAGTGTGCTTTTAGCCTTCCTTGTGTTGATTTTAATTTACAGGAGGAATTATGGTTTTTGCTGAAACCACATCTCGAAACACGCCATATGGTTTTGTTGCAACCATAACTGCGAGCTGTCACTTTCAAACTTTTGTGCAAGTTGCGTGTGGTCCTTCGGGCATTAAAAACCCACTTCCAACGGTCTAAACTGATGAACAAGTAAGAGGGAAAACATTATTGAAGAGCAGAAGACTTTCCCACCAAACTCCTACTCAACTCAAGAAGCTAGTCCAAACTTTTCAGATTTGGTAACTCTCTGCAACCAAGGAGTTGACATGGCGCAACTGTGCCAAGATAAAGAATTAATGAACTGAAGTCAACTAGGAGTACAAAGATCCGTTGCAGCAACCTTGCCCCATACTCAGATTTTATAAAAGCGATCCATTACACCTCTGAAGGGGTATCCCAACTACTATGCAAGAATCTGAGTATAGACTTGTGCTAGAAATCGTGGTTTCTGATCTGGTTTTTCTGTGTGTATTACAAAGCACATTCTAAGGGCAATTTGTAAGCAAGTCTTGGATTAGATTTGCTGGGAACTCAAGTCTAGGATTAGATTTGAGCGTAGGTTAGAGCTTAGCCTTTGAAAAACTTGTAAAGGATTGAGCTTAGCCTAGAAAAGCTTGTGATTGTAAAGGTTAAGGTTGAACCTGCAAAAACCTAAGGATAGTGAGTGTTTTGAAATCCTAAAGGGAGGAACCTTTCGGTAGTGGAGTACCTGGTGAGGGGAAACCACTCTAAATCGTCTTTGTTCACTCTCTCGCTTTACACACTCGCTAAGCACTTGATGGTGATGATAGCGACTTCGATGTAGCTCTTCTCACTAGAAAATTTGCAAGATACCTTAAGATGAAGAAGCAGCTCAAAGGGAAGACACCTAAGGATGTTAAGGCGGACGAGCCTAAGAAGGAACCCTTGGTGTGCTTTGGATGCAATCGACCAGGCATATAAAATCAGAATGCCCCTACCAAAAGAAGGGAAGATCTGGTTTTTCAAAAACTAGAGGAAAGAAAGCGATAGCTGCTTGGGATGATTCTGATTCCTCCAATGAATCTGACGAGGAAGAGGAGACAAACCTTTGCTTCATGGCATATGAGAACTCTGAGGTAATTGATTCTACTGATTTCAATCTTGAAAAATTACTTAAAGCATTTGATGAGTTGCATGTTAAATACAAGCAAGTTGTTAGGAAGAACAAAGAGTTTAAGAAAAAGATTGATTTGCTTGAGTTTGATGAGGAAGCATATAAGAATGAAAATGAGAAACTTAGGCTAGCCAACTCTGATACTGAGAAAATCTGTGATGACCTAAAAACTGAAAAATTTGCTCTTAAGAATGCTTATGATAAACTCGAAAGGAGTTATGCTAGTAAGAGTGATATGTGCAATGTGTTGTCAAAAGAAAAGGATGTCCTTGAGAAACCTGTTACTGATCTGAAATCCTCTCTAGAGAAATTCACTAGTGGAACAAACAATCTGAACATATTGTTCGGACAGCAAAGGCACTAAGCACAAAAAGAAGGAATAGCTGCTACAGATGTGGTTTTTCACAAACCAAATCGTTCTGTGCAATTTGTTAGAGCTGAATCTAGTGTGCCATATAAACCTGATACTTCACATAGGGTTTATAACAAATCACACAAGTCTGTGAAAAATGCAACCCCTAGCTCAAACATTTCACATAGAACAAGACTGGTTGCAAATAGGCCGAATAAAACGAGAAAGTTCTTTAGACAGGATATGGTTCCTAACAAACCAGATTATAGAAAGCAACCACACCAATTCAGATGAAATGGATATGCTTCTAGGAAAAAATATGCACACTCATTATCAGTACCTAACATTACATGTTATTACTGTGGAAGGTATGGGCATGGTTTTAGAAATTGCATGCTCAAGAAGAGAGATGAACATGTTAGATATGTGTGGGTTCTGAAAGGAACAAAATCTAACCGAAAAGGACCCAAATTGGTTTGGATACCTAAAACTTAGTTGTCTCTGCAGGTGACAAGGGAAGAATAGATATTAGATAGTGGATGTTCAAAGCATATGACTGGTAAAATATCCAAATTCTCATCCCTAAGCAAGAAAAGCCGAGGAAAGGTAATTTTTGGGGACAAGTCCAAAAGGCAGATCCTCGAGTTTGGCAATGTTAATTCTAATTTTTCTTTCATTGAACATGTGTTGCTTGTTGACAATCTTAAATATAATCTGTTAAGTGTGAGTCAATTGTGTGACAAGGGTTATAAAGTCACTTTTGAAGCATCCAAATTGTTAGTTAGTTTGATAAAGATGTGGTTTTCACTGGTACCAGAAAAGGTAATATTTAATTTGTATGTTTTAATAATGGAACTAACCATGAGCTTAAGCGCTTAAGTGCAAGAACAGAGACACCAATTTTGTGGCATCAAAGGCTTTGACATGCCAACCTATACTTAATCTCTAGATTATCAACTAAAATATTGGTGAAAGGGCTGCCTGCAATGAAATATGAAAATGATGTGACATGCCGAGCATGCCAACTTGGAAAACAGGTTGAAAGTTTCTTCAAACCCAAGCATGATATCTCTACATCTAGGCATCTTGAATTGCTTTATATTGATTTATTTGGTCCTATGAGGACAACTAGTCCAGGCGGTAAGAGATACGTGTTTGTTATTGTTGATGATTACTCTAGATATACATGGGTCATATTCCTTGCTCAAAAGGATCATGCATGTTACAAATTTGGAACTCTTATTAGGCGTCTACAAAATGAAACAAGGTTATAAGATTTCAAAAATAAGGAGTGATCATGGAAGAGAATTTGATAATCTTGTCTTCAATCGGTTCTGTGAGCAAAGTGGAATAGTCCTCACTTATTCGACTCCTAGAACACCTCAACAAAATGGGGTTGCTGAAAGGAAGAATCGAACCTTGCAAGAAATGGCTAGAACCATGCTTAATGAGCATAGGTTACCTACACCTTTTTGGACAGAGGGTGTGAACACAACATGCTATATTTTAAATAGAGTATCTATGCGTCCTTTGATTGAAAAGACACCCTATGAGATATGGTATGATAAGAAACCAAATATTGCTTACTTTCGGGTTTTTGGATCTAAATGCTATATTCTAAATACCAAAGATAACCTTGATAAATTTGATGCCAAATCTAACGATGGAATATTTCTTAGTTACTCTACAACCAATAAAGCTTATCGAGTTTATAATAAGAACACTATGGTTGTTGAAGAAACCATGCATATCGTCTTTGATGAAGTTCATCCTTGTGATTTTAGTAATGATGAAGATGCAGATATTATTCCTGAAGCGAACCACAGACTGTAAATGTTGATCTCTCATCTGATGAAAAGGATGAGGAATTACCTGTCTTGGTTCCACAAGATGCATCACAACAACAAAATGACAATCTGCTAGATCTGGTTGGAGGAAAACCAAATCTCACTGGACATGCATCAACTTCATAACAAATTCCTGGAAAAGTCAAAGCACCTAGAGGATTATTAACTGATGCTATTCTTGGTGACATTTTAGAGGAGTGACTACAAGATCTTCCATAGAAAATGTGAACACGCATCTTGCATTCTTGTCTCAAATTCAACCCAAAAACTGACATGATGCCATTCAAGATGAGTATTGGGTCAATACAAAGCAAGATGAACTGAATCTGTTCAAAAGGAATGATATTTGGAAATTGGTTCCAAGATCTCCTGTTTAGAGAGGAATTATCTGTAAGTATCCGGGCATGCAATTTGACAATCAAATGCAATAACATACGCAGCGGAAAAACTGGATACACATAGAGGATCCAAGTGAAGGGTAGCTAAACCGAATAACAATTTTTACGTACCTGAATCGGTTGAGGTCTTTCACCCAACTGTAGGGACGAATCAGCAAAAGCCGGACAAAAATCTTGCCCCTCTACGATATCCACACGAACTGTGATAACTAGTTGGAATCGTCACACGATTACCAACCCGAGCACCCCCCAAACTGATGTGCTAGCACCAGGTTTCCGGGAGCTAGTGTTTGTGGTGTTTTTCTTCTTTCTCAAAGAAGGATGTGTGTAACCTGAAAAACCCTAAGCTCTCATGTCTCTCAAGCTCTGAAAAATCAGACTCAAGGTTAAGAGAAATCTAATTACGCACTCCAATTAATGCATAGACTATTAGAGACAAGAATGGCCAACATAATGGTCCATCCAACATGATTAAGATTCCTCCACTATCTAGTCTAATCATGTCTCCGCTATGCACTAATGGGATTACACATCACATGACATCAGGTTTGGCTCAATAATTCTGACAATCAGTGAATCAAACCAGCCCAAAACGACCCTGGTCCAACCACGGTTCAACCACACCTGGTCGAACCATGGTCCAACCACGGTTCAACCACCTGCTCGAATCAACGATTCTAAGTGTGTGACCCTGTAGGAACTTGTAACGTCCGACAATAATTGTAAACTCATTTACAATTACAAGCAAAGAGCGGCGTCTAGCAACACATCATTGCTACCCGAATGACAAGATCAGTACTGATTCAATATGCCTCGTAAGCATGTCATCGTCCCTTCGTCCTATTATCAAGATTAAACACCAGACATGGAATATGTCAATCTCGCATATGTTTAATCTCGGTTTCTTGATCCTCGAGCTAACTGTGTAAAACGGATACTAATGATATCACCATATCATAATCCGAGCACGGCCGTGCATTTACAGTCCAACTCTATCAAGAAACCAACCAATAATATACCCGTTATATGGGTTGGACGAATCCCCTCTGGATCATACAAAACCCACTACACATTTGTCATATACCCAATGATTACACTAAATCTACTCATTTATGAAATAGCCAAGAGTAATATCAAAGTATACGACTCATATGTTGGGAACCTTGATGATCACAGGTCTAAGGACAATACATATAACAACTGCTAATGACAATCATATAACTTTCCATGTAGCGTTCTTATGTGGGTCGATCCAGTCCACAAGTTCTCTAACTTGTACCCATATGTAGAATTCATATCACATATAATTCTCAATATACGCTAGTCTTAATTTATTATTACAACCCATCCATAATAATAATCGACTAGGGACATTTAAGAATATATAAATATTCTAGGATTATAAATATGTGCAAGTGTTTATCTCATAAACGATATTTATTGGATTAACCTTAATGTGTATACATGATTACAAATAAACATCCATTGATTGGCCTTTTGGGCATATTACACTAACATTATCCCTAAAAAATCTGACTTGTGCTCAGGATGTGCAATCTACCTTAAATGTTTGTAAGTAGATCTGGTGTGCATCATCACATCAGTTTGAAACAATCATAACACTTACACACACTCACTATGCATTCAAGCAAATGAGGACACTTTCAAAAGGTGTTCAACTCATCATAAAGGCTAAGTTGGAAAATTCTGTGAAGACCTGGTTTCACGAGGAACCATCTATCTGCTGAGATATAGTTTTTGGGAAAAACCATTTGATAAATGCCAGTAGTTATTAACTCACAGTTAGTGGAAAAGGCGGAGATAGATTCTGCAAATGGAAGTTATACTTCTAATTCCCCATGACAAAGGGAACAAAAGGAAGTGGAGAATTTAATACAATAAACCGCTCTTTATAACCCGTGAACTACCTTCTCTCTCTTACATTATTTAACTTCCTTTGCAAACCCGAGTTTATCTCCCTTAAGAATTCTCTCAACTCACAAACCCTAAAAAACTCTGACTCTCAAAATCTCAGACATGAAGACATACTCTGGAAAGGGTTATCCTGCTAAAGAAGTCAAGACACCAAAATTAACAAAACCTAGTAAGGAGACACCTTCTTCAAAATAAAAAACTGTCTCCTCATCATAGATTTTCATAAAAATACCATCGCAATCCTCCACAAAGAAGTCTCAAGAGACAAAGAGAAAGGTAGTCAGCCCGGACGTGACTTCGACAGAAGAGAAGGCGGCTGAAGGGTTGAAGAAGTTCAAGGCAGACGATGTGATGAAGAAAAAAATCAAAAAGGGCAAAGAAGTTCAGAAACCGAAGGCGAAGAAATCAAAGGCTCTAGGTAGTAGTCTTGATTTTCCACCTCCTGTTTCTAATGCTAGTAGAATAGCAATAGAGAGACTCTATAATGCAAAATATGCCAAAAAGAATATTGTTCTCTCTAAAAAAAAACACACTGGTGTGAGGATATTTATGAGGCAAAAGAGTGGGCTGTGAAGAATGTACAGGGAGTGTGTAAAATGCTTTCTGATACACCAAATGTTGATGAAATTAATTCTGTTTCATCTAGAATTATGAAGAGATTTGGTGAAGTTAGTGAAAGAGTTGTCCATGAATACTTTCTTGATATTTTGAGACCAATAGGTGAAAGAGGTCCGTCTGGTCATGTTATGGATGCGGATTTAGCCGAGAAAGAGAAGAAGATGGCGGTTGAGCAAAAACGATTTAAAGAGAAACTCCAAAGACTCAAAGACTCGGTTGCTATTAAAACCAAGTCCTCTGAAAAAGAGATCATTACCGAGAAGTTGCTGACACCCCTGCAGAGATGGGCACAAGGAATCACATTCGACGCTGAGACTTCAAAGAATGTTGCTGCAGCCTCATTGGATCCATTCTTTATAATCGGAACCCTTAGGCAGAAGCAGAAGTATTTGTAGAGACTCCTGGTGCAACCAGAATTCTACCCAAAAAGCCTATTGCAAATGAAATTGATTCTCTTGTGCAGGTTATCTTTAGCAAATTTGGAAAACTTGGGTCTGTCGAAGCCAAGCTATTTCTTGCTGAATTGGTTCAATAACTAGCGCATGTAAATGTAAAGGAGTCTGTTAAGAATTTTGAGCAGGATATGGTTGCTGATAAAACTAAATATCTAGAAGGAGTGGACATTTCTAAGATGAATGTGACTTCTGTTGAAGCTGGTCATGATGAGCAGATGAATAAACAAGTTGAAGGAGTCAAAGAGACCAGTCATGTTGATCCAATGCTTTCAGAAGTCCTGAAGATTGCAAAAAGGGCTGAAAAGGAAGCTCTAGTGGGAGAAGATGATCTGGTTAGTCAAAAACTAGATGAAGGGGAAACAGATGACGATGAAAAGGGCCATGATGAGTTTGAATCTGAAAATGGAGAGGCATTGGAAAAGCAGCCTAAAGAAGGACAGACTAAAAAGCATAGTGCAGGTGTGGTTTCTAGAAAAACCAAGGTTGTGGCTATGAGGAAATCTAGTGCAAGATTGCTTGATAGAGGCATTGTGAGGCAGATAGGACAAAAGAAGAAGCAGGATACAGAAGTCCACTTAACTGACTCTGATTCAGATGAACTTCCTATTGATGATGTAATTGAGGCAAAGTCTTCGAAAAAGCGGAAGAGAACAAATGGCAGTGACTTAGAGAAGACTTTGAGCTCCAAATCTACTGGAGAGAATTTAATTTTTGAAAAACCAGATCTGGAAGACAACCTTCTTAACTTTGGCATCTCTAGTTACTACTCAGACGAGGGAGTAGAGAAATCACAGAAAGAAGATGGGGATGAAGAGGATGAGGAGATTGATAGCGCTAATGAGAAAGAAGAGAATCAAGAAGAGGAACAGAAGAATGAAGAAGATAATGATGAGGGCAATCATGATGATGATGTTGAGGCCGAAGACAAAGAGGAAGAAGCAGAGGAAGAAGAGTAGGAAGTTGAGGAACAAGCCTCTGATAATGATGAGGAAGAGCAGGAAGTTGAGGAAGAAGCTGAAGAAGAGGCTCCTGAACCTCCAAAGAAGAAGGCCAAAGCATGTGATGGCCGCGCTAAGGATGATGGAAAACTGAAGAAGAAGGAGGATGGATCTATAGAATTCGAGACTCTCACTTCAACCTACAATGTTACCTTAAAGGATTTTGAAGCTTTTGGAGTCACAGCCATCCTGAAGTACTACAAGCTTGACTACTTGGCAACCTCGAAGGCACCAGCAGATGAGGGACTTGTTATCGAATTCTATAAGAACCTGCGAATATAGAAGGTTGGTGATGATGTTCAGTATTTGGAGAGCAATACTTGGGGCAAGAAGATCAAAGTCACTATTGATCTTGTCCAAGAGGTGCTAAGATTAAAGAAGGGCTCCATTAAGCACTCCAACATAGGTTCTGGTGTGCGCGTGAATATTAAAGCAGCTCTATCCTACAATTAGCAAGTCAAAGCTGTTTATGGATCATCCATAAAGGGCACTTATCAGCAATCCACCCCTCCATCTCGGGCTTTGCTATTTGTGATCACTAAAGTAATTCTGCCTTTTCCTTGGCACTTAGCAGGTATCAAGAATGCTGACTTGTGGCTAATTGCTTGCCTAATGCATAAGAGTCCTATTTGCTGGGCTTATCAGATGTTGCATTATATTGCCCTATACAAACCAAGGATTCATGGCCTGTTGATCACGCTGATTGCAAAAAGATTTGGTCTGAGGTCATCCAAATCAACCAAACTTATGCCTCTTTTACCAATTAATTGGTTGACTCTGTCCAAAATGAGTATCAAGCTGAATGACAAGGGACATTATGAGGTGATCAGGGCTGGACCAAGCGCTAAAGAGACTCAGCTGGATAATCTTACCACTCGTGTTGGTCTTCTAGAATCTGATTTTGGAGAACTTTGTGATGAGGTAAGAGGTCTTAAGACAGATATGATTGAACAGTTTGTGAAAGTTCTTTCAAGATTGCCTCCTCTAGCCGATTCTATTGATGAATGAAGTCTTTCTAGATCTGATGCTTTTATAATTCATGCATTGCATTCATCTTGGTTCTCCTACTTGGTTTTGCTTATTGGTTTTATAATCTGGTTCTTATTTTGGTTGTTCTTGAATATTTTCTATCTTTTAGGATATTATGTTTGCATACTTGAATATTGCCCTTTTGAATGTTTAAGTTCTGCATGATCTTTGCTCTATCCTTGTGTACCCTTTCTGCTGATGCCAAAAGGGGGAGAAGTATTGTGTGTTGATTGATCATTTGTAGGAACACAATGGGTATAATGAGTATGGTTTTTTTGTGAAAAATCAGAATTTATGGTGATTTATGATTATGCTGGAAATATGGAGAATTGGTTGACACTTGTGATTGATCCTATGATATTGATATTGACGATATGGTTGTTGTTAAAACCATACTTTTGATCGATCTAACCAAGTTTTGTGCAGGATGTGTGGAAAAGAAAAATCTGGTTTCTATCAAAAACCACACTTATAACTGCGATTTGGTTTCTGTTAAAAACCAAATTCTATTATGTTGAATGATGCGCTACTTCGTATTTCTCTACACATTCAACTAATCTCTTATGCAGAAATCGAAAACCAAAGGGGGAGATTGTGGGCTAATGAATGCCAAGATAGAATTCACAAGGAATGCCTTGCAATGTTTTTCGGAAATTTATCCTTGTTGAATTGCAAAAATGTTTTTTAAAGGGGGAGCAACAAAACAGGGGGGTGCTTTAAAAAATTATGGAAATATTTTTTAAACCCTCGGCATAGAAGAAATCGACACGAATTTGTCATCATAAAAAAGGGGGAGATTGTTGACCAAAAATTGGCTTAATCACCTCCTAATGTTCATTAGTAGAATAACCATGTTTTGTCATGGGTTATAAATGGTTTTGATGGCTAACAAATTACAAGTGTGCTTCTAGCCTTCCTTGTGTTGATTTTAGTTTACAGAAGGAACTAATTATGGTTTTTGCTAAAACCATATCTCGAAACACGCCAGATGGTTTTTGTTGAAACCATATCTGCTAGCTGTCACTTTCAAACTTTTGTGCAAGTTGCGTGTGGTCCTCCAGACATTAAAAACCCACTTCCAACAGACTGAACTGATGAACAAGTAAGAGGGAAGACATTATTGAAGAGCAAAAGATTTTTCCACCAAACTCCTACTCAACTCAAGAAGGTGGTCCACAAGTTCCAGATTTGGTAATTCTCAGTAACCAAGGAGTTGACGTGGCGCAACGGTGCCAAGATCAAGAATTAATGAACTGAAGTCAACTAGGTGTACAAAGATTCGTTACAGGAACCTTCCCCCATACTCAGATTCTATAAAAGGGGTCCATTACACCTCTGAAGAGGTATCCCAACTATTGTGCAAAAAATTTGAGTACAGACCTGTGCTAGAAATCGTGATTTTTGATCTGGTTTTTCTGTGTGTATTGCAAAGCACATTCTAAGGGCAATTTGTAAGCAAGCCTTCGATTAGATTTGCTGGGAACTCAAGTCTAGGATTATATTTGAGGGTAGGTTAGAGCTTAACCTATGAAAAGCTTGTAAAGGTTTGAGCTTAGCCTAGAAAAGCTTGTGATTGTAAAGGTTAAGGTTGAACCCGCAAAATTCTAAGGATAGTGAGTCTTTTGAAATCTTAAAGGGAGGAACCTTTAGGTAGTGGAGTACCTGGTGAGGGGGAACCACTCTAAATCATCTGTGTTCACTCTCTTATACTCTCTCTCTTCTCACTCTCTCGCTTTACACACTCGCTAAGCACTTGAAAGAATTGGTATCACAGAAACCAA
This sequence comes from Turnera subulata, assembly GCA_028386065.3. Lineage (NCBI taxonomy): Eukaryota > Viridiplantae > Streptophyta > Magnoliopsida > Malpighiales > Passifloraceae > Turnera > Turnera subulata. The sequence continues at coordinate 187,862 of JAKUCV010001557.1, read as the reverse complement.
ATCTTTCCATCCGAAAAAGCTTAAAGCCTAATTCATTTGGGCCAACATATTTTACTTTTACTTATATTTATTTTATAATATATTATATCTGTTAAATTTTTAATGTGAATATAAAACTATGGTTTCTATAATAATGACTTTGGCATTTGTCCTGGAGACAATGTAATAACACATTCCGTATTTAATAAACGAAAATTATTTGTAAGTATCATATGATAGCACAATCCCAAGAAGAGAATGAGAAGAAGATTAATATGCTCTGGAAGAGCAAAAGTTTTACTATGCTCTAGAAGTGCCTATATTTATGCTCCGGAAGAGCAAAAGTTTTACTATAGATTAATATGCTCCGGAAGAGCGAAATTATGCTCCGGAAGAGCGAATGTTTATGCTCTGGAAGAGCATGAATTTTATTATACTCCTCATGAGAATTTTTTTTTCTTACTTACAATAATAAAGGATATTTTATTCAAGTCTCAAAGGAATTCATTAATATTCAAACGGATATTACGTTGAGACAATAAGTGAAAGAGATGTTTGAATATCTCTATATTATATAGGCTACTGCTACAGGTAACAAACAATTTGTGAAAAGATTACATGCACTGTCCTTTAGATTGTACTATACAAATATCTAAGTCGGTGAAAATTATCATATCCAGCTTGAAGCTGGCACATAGCAGCCTGAAGCTGGCAAATAATTTTTCTTAAATTATTAAAATACATAGTTTGCACAGCCTGACCGATTGGGTCATCCCGGATCAATAATTATGCGTAGAGTTATTGAAAATTTATTTGGTCATTCATTGAAAAACCAGAAGTTTTTACAATCAATAAATTTCCATGTGCTTCCTTGCTGCGGAGGAAAATTAAATATCTGGCCTTCTTATTGATGAGGTTAGCCTAGAATCACCTGTAAGTTTGAAAATAATTCAAACACATGTACATGGACAAAAAAACCCGCCATGTTGACCATTTAGGTAATTTTATAGTTTTAATTGATGCATCGACTAGATAGTCTATTGTGTGCTTATTAGACGCAATTTGGCATTTTACACGCTTATTTTAATAATTAAGCCAATAGCGGGTACACATTCCTAATTATTTTATTAGACTATATGTCTTGATAATACTAGTGTATTCCTTCAATGGTTAATATATATCATTGGAAATAATGGTGAACATCCTGTAGCTTATGTTCATACCTAAAACAATTTCGTTGAATCGTTTATTGAATATTTTTAATTGTTTACAAAACCATTTGTAATGAGAAATTACTGCTTGAGAATATGCTATTTTACATGCAGCACCACTTGTGCGCATCAGGCCAACAAGTTATCATAAAATCTCCCCATTCAATTGGTTCATGGTCACGAACCTAATATCTCCCACCTTTGGTTATGCACCAATTGTTCTACTATAGGGAACTAAAGTGGATGCTCAAAGAAGATTAGGACTAAAAGTTAGGTATGAATCTCCATCAGTTATAAAATAATTAAAGCCATCAACTAGAGATTCATTTACACTAATATTTGCTTGTTGTCAATTTGATGAAAGTGTATATCCAACATTAAGGGGGAGAAAATAAGTAGCTGAATCAAGAGATTATTGAATTGCTATATCAATATTTAGTTTTGATCCTAGAACAAACTAGTGTGAACCTGAAGTTCAAAAGATAATTCATTTGTAAAAAAATTTATTAAATCAGTGGCCAGACGCATTTATTGATTTAAATAGAGTGACCAAATCTTATTTACCAATTGCAAATGCTCCTGTTCGAATTGATGTTCCTGAAGAACAATCAAAGAAGGCAAATGAATCTAGAGTACGCCAGAAGCATGGAATACCACTCGGTTCCAAAGATAAAAATTCTCGATAGAGAAAAAGAGCAAAGATAAAAGATGGCCCCAACGAGAAAATAAGACCTCAAGTAGAGGTTTAAATTGAAAATCCTTAGAAAGAAGAAAATCCTCTAGAAGAGGTTCCTAACGCAATTGATAAAATTCCAGAAGTTACTCAGGTACCTGAAAATAAATGGAAATGATAAAATATCGATCAATTATACTGTTCCAGGAACAAGATGGAGCAAACGTGAAATAACCGTCGATGGAAATTTTGCATATAATATAGCGCTAAATATTTTGAAAGGAAATGAGGATCATGAGCCCAAATCAATTGATGAATGCTGGCATAGAAATGATTGGCCAAAATGGAGAGATGCAATTAAGGCTGAGTTAAACTCGATCATGAAGCGAGAAGTTTTTGGGCCTATAGTCCCAACACCTGATGGTGTAAAACCGATCGATTATAAATGGGTATTTGTACAGAAAAGAAGTGAACAAAATGAAATAGTGAAATATAAAGCACGACTTATCGCCTAATGTTTTACCCAACGACCTGATATTGATTATGTGGAGATATACTCCACTGTGGTGGAAGCACGTATTTTTTTTAGTATTTGATAAGTCTGGAAATATATGAAAAACTAGAGGTGCATCTAATGGATGCTATTACAGCCTATTTTTATGGATCCATAAGTCATGACATATACATGAGAATCCTTGAAGGAATCAAGTTGTCTGAAGTAACAAATTCCCGGGATATATACTCAATTAAACTAAATAGATCTATACATAGTTTAAATCAATTTGGGTATATGTAGTATAATCATTCTTGCATATATCAAATGCTTTGTGTGTTTAATTTAAGAGGTACATGCGTGAATTTATTATTATTGCTATTTATGTTGATAATTTAGATACTGCTGTAGTTTTCTCATCTATATGTGAATTTTTTATTATTTTTATTTGTGATCTAAATACTATTAGAACTCCTGAAGAAGTTTCCATATCCCTGCTATATTTAAGGAAAAAGTTTGAGATGAAAAAATTTGAAAAGATTAGATTGGTCCTGAAGTACCACATCGCAGTGCAATTTATCTTGCTAGTAACTTAAAGCATGAAGCTTTTGCTATAAATTTATTTGCAAGATATAATTTTGCTCTAACATATTTATATTGGAATATAATATATAAATACATATTCTATTATCTTGGTATATGAAATTATTTTAACCTTGTGAAGCCAAAGTACATATAGTTGGTTTTGCATATGCAAGTCTTTTATTTGATCCACATAAAGCACATGTAGATACATGAAGTATCATGGCGACCATAAAAACAAAGTTTTGTTGCTATCTCTTCAAATAATGCAGAAGTTGTAGCCACACATGAAGTCAGTCGAGAATGTGGTTGGCTAAGATCGATGGTGTTGCATATTCAAGATTCATGTGAATTAGACAACGAGGAAGATGTTCCAACGACGATATATAAGGATAATGCTAACTGCATTGCCCAATTGGAGAGAGGATACATCAAAGATTCGTTCAAGTAACAATCTGGCAGATGTATTTACAAAATTAGTTCCTACTACAACTTTTGAAAAGTTGATAAGGAAGATTGGTTCATGGAGGGTTAGAGATACCAAGAGATACCAAAATGAGGGGGAGTAGAATACGCACTGTACTCTTTTTTTCTTCACCAAGTTTTTATCCCACTGGGTTTTTTCTTAGTAAGGTTTTTAATGAGGCAATTCTTCCAAAGCATATTGTATCTAAGGTGTAATGACATTCAAGGAGGAGTGTCATAAATAAATAAATTATGGTGAATGCCATTGTTACCATCTAGTAAAATTTATTTTTATCATACCCGAATTTATCCACCTGGTAAATATTTTACCCCAACACCTAACTTCCAATTGGATTCATCCCTTTGGCCATTTACCCTCCACAATTCCATTTGTCCTAATCTTATTACCATCTTCCTTTACCTAATACCTTTTTTATTTTATCTTATTAAATTAATCATTCTTATTTGTTTTTATTCTCCCATTTTCACCTATAAATACCTCTTCATTCCTTCAGATTTATACACTTACATCCCACTATAAACTTCACTCTCTTTTCATTTTCATATACCTCTCTTCTCCATCTCCCTCCATCTAAGTTTATTATTCACCTTGTTTATATTATTATCAAAGTTGTATTATTACTATTAAAAGTGTATTACTTCTATTAAGGTTGTATTATTATCTTGATCAAGTTTGTATTATTCAATCAATAAGTGAATTTCATCTCCTAATTTTATAACGAATTGAATATATATCGATTAATTGCAATGTGTTCAAAAACTCATTTATATTAGAATTGCAATGTGTTTTGCTTTATTCTTTCTATTTATACATAGACTAAGAACAATTTTTAATAAAAGAATAAGAAGACAAATGCATAATAGACGAGGGTGAGAGAGATGAGTTAGCTAGTATTATTCTAAGTTTAAAAGTTGGTAGGATAATGAAGAAAGGAATTCTAACTTTAGAAGTAATTTTTTTATTGTCCGTGCTATTGTGCATCGTTAGATTAATAAGGTTTGATATGACATCTTATCAATTATTAACTGGAGAAAACGGCCTAAATGCTTCTTTGGTCACTTAACTCGCTTCTCAATTTGATTTTGGTCACTTCCCGGGAAATTGCTGGATTTTGGTCACTGTTGAATTTGAATTTGCATAATGTTTGTCACGTCGGCTTGGATGGGGCCCGATTTTTCGCGTGTCAAAGATTAATTGGATGTCGGGAATGCCTGGGTCCCACTTGCCCTTGACCAGCACATTAAACCCGGATCCTCGCTAAACATGACCCGGATCCTTACGAAATGGATCGGCCACTAACCCCAGGTACAGTGGGCAACCAAACACCCCCAAAGCCACCGACACAATAAAAATCGTGGAAATTGGACAAACACAACACCGCACCCCACCGACATTTTAACCCCAAATCCTCTAACCCTAGGAAAACCCAGGCATTCATTGTCGCGACGAATTAGGGAAGGAAAACCCTAATTCGTTCATCCTTGTACTCGTTCCCGCTGACCCTAAACCTCAATTCCTCCAGGTGTGAACTGTAATGTGGAATTAGGGAAGAGAAACTATAATTCGTTCATCCTCTTACCCGTTGGTGCGAACCCTAAAACTCAAATCTCCGAATTGTTCACTGCCGCGACGAATTGGGGGTGGGGCACCGAGAAGAGTTCACTGTTTGCCATCTCGATTTCCTGGTGTGCGGTGGGAAATGTAGCCTGAATCTCCTTTGTTGTCTCCAGCTCTTCGTCGACGGACGGTGGGTTGTTTTTGCTGGGCTTCCTTCATAAAAGCTTCTACCCTCTCACATTGAGCCTGGCTATAGTTGTCTAATTGTGGTGTGGTGGTTGCATCTGCCAGGTAGGTTTTATTATAGTTCTGACTATCTGCCTTTTTTAAAGGCGTGGGGTTCAAACGATTGACCGTAACCTTGTCTTTAATGTGGATAGGTGGTCCAGCTTGGATACAGTGACAGATAGCGAAGAATAGTGAAGAATCTGAGGTAGGTTGTTGCTGGCCTTTATGTGTGAGCAATTTTTTTTTTTTACAGAAATGCATAGTTTTTAATTGCTTGGACAGAGTGTAGATATTTAAATGTATAAATGTAAAGGTTGTATATTTTTAATATATTCACAATATTCCATTCATTTTTATAAAGTTAGTTTCTTTCCATGGTCATTGTCTCCTGGCAGGGAGGCAATATGGCAGAGAATTCCGATTACTATGTGTTGAAGTACTATATTGGCGGGGAGTTGATTTTCGAATCGGGCCCTTCTGGAGAGTAGAGGTATGAAAGGGGGCAAGTCCACGAGGATGTCTTCTAGGTAGACCGTGTATGTTATCGTACTCTAATTAATATATGTGAGGTGATTGGGTATACAAATTCATCGAAGATATGGTATAGATCAGTGAAGCCTGATAGGTGGTGCATGATTGTCCCAGAGTTGTTGGAAGATACAGTTGTGAAGTTTGGGGCTTTTCTGGACATGTGTTATTGTGTTGCTGAGGTTGAGATTTATGTTGAGCACTCTGAGCATGACCACCCTTTGCTATCAACAGAGAGGCCTGAACTTGTTGCGAAAAGCTTTCTAAAGGGGAGAAGCTTTCAGAAGGCGGAGATGTGACTAAATTGGATGACAACCCACCAAAATTAGGAGGTGCTCTTAACCTTGCTCCAGGCGGAGGTAGTGGTGTCATTGATCTGACTGGGGGCAACAACAAGGCACAATCTTCCAGTGCTTTGAATGATGTTAATGTTGAAGGAAAGGGTGGAGATGGCGATCCTGCTGATGTGCATGCAAATGCTGTTAATGTTCTTGGGGGTGAGCAGATGCGTAATGAGCCTCAAATTGAGGTTGAGGAGGGGAATTATGTTGATGATGAAGGCGTGAGGCAGAATTATTTTATGGGGGTTCCCTACCTTAGTGACAATGATGATTTCGAGTTACAACTAAGTAGGAGAGTTACTAAGGAGGTGAAGGAAAAGCATAGAAAAGAGAAAATGGGTAAAGGGGCTATGGGTCCCAATGACTCTAATGGGGCTCATGTGGGGCCTGATGCGGGCTCACTTTGGGCTGCAGAAATGGGGCCTCATGTGGGCTCACAAGGGACAACAGGAGTGGGGACCAGTGCAGAGAGTAATGGTGAGCATGTGGTAGATATTGAAGATAAGGAAGAGGGTATAATTGGTAATGACCTACATGTGGAATCTGGTAAGGAGGTATACTTCAACTCTGACGATGACATTAGCATTGAAGAAACTGATTCTGATGATGATGAAGATGGCTCAGAAGATAATGTTTCTTCTAGTGTGGAGAATGCTCAAGAGAATGCTGGAGTAGAGAATGCTCACGAGAATGCTGGTCATGATGAGGGGCGGTGTCATGATCATGAAGCGAGTAGGAGATTGAGTGGTTTGCCAAGGTATGACCCAGTGAATGCACCATTGGTTATTATAACTGGAATGGTTTTTGAGAGTGAAAAGCAAATAAAGAAGGCGGCAGGAGAGATTGCAATCAGTGAACACAGAGACATAAAATTTCCTCACAAAGACAAGATCCGCCTCTAGGGTGTGTGCAAAGATCCATCATGTGAGTGGCACCTTTGGGCTTCACCATACGACTGTACAGGCACATGGTGTGTGAAAACCTACCACCCTGTTCACAGCTGTGAGGTAGCATTTTCCAACAGCCTCATAACATACAAGTATTTGGCTCAGCATCTAGTGAAGACCAGAGAAAGGAGCGCCCAGAGTTTGAGGCCAACTGACATTCGTGAAGGAGGATTTAAGGATTTTGACGTGAATGTGACAAAAAATCAGTCTTCTTGGGCTAGGGCAGAAATTATGAGGGTGTTTGAAGGAAACCACCAGGAAGAATTTGCCATGTTGGAGAATTATGCAGCGACATTGAGAAAATCAAATCCTAGCAGCTCCATTCAGGTGGAATCTTCTAATGGTGTGTTTAGGCAAATGTATGTTTGTTTCCATGCTCTTAAGGAAGGCTTCAAAAGTTGTAGGCTTATCATAGGCTTGGATGGATGCTTCCTGAAAGGGCCTTTGGAAGGGCAATTACTTGCAGCCGTGGGCAGAGACGCGAATAATCAGATGTTTCCTATTGTTTGGGCGGTTGTGATAAGGGAAAACATGGAAAGCTGGTCTTGGTTTCTGTCATGGTTGATTGAAGATTTAGGGCTAAGTCATGGAGGAGGAGCGGGCATTACATTTGTATCCGATCAACAAAAGGTATGTGTTCTAGTTCATTTAATTTGAAGAAGTATTGTATGAGTCATTACCTCATTGCATTATTGTACTCATGTTTGTTGCTAATTTACAGGGATTATGTGTTGCAATTAGGGACTTAACTCCTAATGCTGAGCACAGGCGGTGTGCTCGACATATTTTCGCAAAATGGAGAAGGAAGCATCATGGAGAAGATCTGCATAGACAGTTTTGGATGACATGCAAAGCTAGTAATGAATATGACTATAGAGCAGAGCTTGAGAAGCTTGGGCGACTAAAAGCTAGTGCAAAAGAGGACTTTCTAAGGGTGGACAACAGGAATTGGTGCAGGGCATTCCAGCAAACACATGCGAAGAGCGATATCATAGACAACAACTTGTGTGAAACCTTCAATGGTTTCATTATGGATGCGCATTTCAAAAGCATAATATCCATGATGGAGGAAATCAGGACACAAGTAATGGTTAGGAATGCTGAACGAAGAGGACATGTTGAGACATTCAAAGAAGGCCTTGGGCTGAACATAAGGCGGGAGTTGGGGGACAATAGATACCAAGCATTGAAGATGAGGATAGTTTTCAATGCTGACAAAGGGTGGGAAGTAACTGATGCACTTGGAGATACATATGTAGTCAAAATGGATGAACACAGTTGTATATGTAGGTCTTGGGACCTCACTGGTATCCCATGCGCACATGCAATGTGCATCATTGGTGCAAAGAAGCTATCTTTGGTGCATACATTTCCAAATGGTATAAGAGGTCAATGTATGAGCATACGTATGAGACAGCAATCCAAGCTGTACCTGGAAAGAAATTCTGGGAAGAAAGTGGTAGACCTCCACTTCAAGCCCCCATAATTACGGCCAGAAAGCCTGGAAGACCAAGCTTCAAGCGCATAGTAGAATTCTGGGAACAAGGAAAAGGGACAAAAATGACCAGGAAGGGCGCTATTATGCACTGCTCCATCTGTCGTGAACGCGGGCATACCAAGTCAGGTTGTAAGAAGGTGAGCTCCTTCTGTACTATGATTATGTAATGTGTACTGAATGTTCAAAAGGTTACTCATTTGATGCTGCTGTCACATATTGATTCAAGAATGTTGCACAACAAGGCAATAATGCAACTTCCAACAACCAGAATGTGACACCAGGCTTTGAGGTGGGGCAAATTCCAAAAAGGAAGCAGACAAGGACCTTGCTGAATGACACTGGTTCACCTCCTATGTCATTTGCGGCGTTCCAGAATGCATCACCTATTGTTCAACCCGCAGGTTTTAATAATCTACTTTGCTTTCCCCTTCTATGTAATATGCAGAATTACCATGTTCACATTTACTGTCATTGATATGTGGTAGGCTCACTTAATTGTGGCCCAACTGTTAGGCGTAGTCCTAGGAATCACAGGATTAGCGTGTCCCAGAGTGCTTCAAATGTGACTGCAGCAGGTAACGGGGGTAAATCTCTTGTTTACTTTGGTTTTAAGATACCCTTCAAGTATGTTAATTCTTGGCTTGCATTATGCTCATGATAGGTGGAGGAGCGCAGCATACCTCACCATCAATCAAGCGGCCAAGGAGGCCTTGTACAAGAACTTTGGTGTATGGCGATGGATCTCAGAAGCAACTGCCAGACAGTGGAGAGCCACCTATAATTGAAATAAGTTAAACAACATCACCTCCTGCCAATTCCTCAGGTAATTCTCGCCATCCTCCTTCAAGGCAATGTACATCACCACCAATACAGCGGCCAAGGAGGCCTTGCACAAGAACTATGGTTTATGGAGATGGATCTCAGAAGCAAGTCCTAGACAGTGGAGAGCCTCTTATGGCATAAAGTAGGCAAACTACATTACCTGCTGTGAAGCCCTCAAGTTTTGCCTCAAGTTCTTAAATTCGCATTTGAAATTAACATTCCTAAAACATGCTTGTACTGACTTCTTCTGAATTATCTTAGCTCGTCCAGTTCAACCACGCCCTCCACCAAGTCAAAGTACATCACCACCATTAAAGCGCCCAAGGAGGCCTTGTACAAGAACTATGGTCTTTCAAGATGGGTCTCAGACGCAGGTCTCACCCAATGGCATGCAGGTGCAAACACAGCCTTTAAGGCGTAGCACCAGATCGATGGAGGATGGCGTGAAACGCCCGTGTCCCAATTTATTAATATAAGTTATAAATTAATTATAGATTGACCAAATTGCCCTTATCATTCCCGGGACACCCGTATCCCAAATTACCCATTAAGGAATGTATAGCATGTGAAGTGACCAAAATGCCCTTCTTCCCGGGATACAATATCAACAACATAATCAATGAACAATTATACAAATAAATTACACAACAAATGAGTACGCAGCGGAAGACTAAACACATGACAACATGTATGCAGTGAACTCTATGGATCCGACCCGAGGAGAGGAAAGCACCGCCACCTGCTGATATGCTTTTCTGATCATCGATCAGCTAACCTGTGGAAAACTGTGAGGGGGTGAGACCAACCACTGTCTCACCGCGGACAAATAAACCAATAATATACAATACAAATCAACTACAATTACACCGGCATCAAACAACAACAACCTCAATACACAGAGCAAGACATTATCAGACTACATACCATCACTTGTCATTACTTATATTATTATCTTTGTGATTAAGGTTAAGTATTTTATTAGGGCCCTCTACTGTGTGCGTCGAGCTCGGTCCCGTCTCATGAGACAACCAGGCGTAAGCCCAAATAAAACAGGCACGAAGCCCAAACATATCCATAGAGAGAGAGACAGAGAGAAAAAGAGGGAGGTAGAAAGGGGGAGATAGAAAGAGGGAGGTAGAACCGGCCATCGCAGGCCCACATGCAAACCCGCATGCCATCCCGAGGGGTATTACTTCAAGCTCGAACCAACCGGTCAACAGCCCCACAATAGACTTTATTATAATTCGTTATTCTCATTTATTCTTTAAGAGTTGTACCATACGTTATTGTCAAACATCGTTGTGTGGATTTAATATCTTAATCTCAGATCCGGGCCCCAGCCCATAGTCCACCACACAACCACAAATCTATATCTCATGTGTTTATCATAACCAAACAAGTCATACTAGACAGGCACAATACATCACATCAGACAAACAGGCCACATAATCAGGCACACCATGTCATAGGTAACATCAACATAGTTCACTTTGCAAATAACAACAACAGCACAACAGGCAAGCATGCATACAGCATTAAAGACCAAACAAATAACACCACTTTATGCTCCAAGACAATTAACCGAGCATTGTAGGCAGTAATGCATACAAAGGTTTATAAGTCCTCACCTGGGCCATATTAAATGTCTCGGAAGCCGAAGCTCATTCCACCTTAACATTCCTATGTCCAAAACGTCCTACGAATACACACCTCATATAAGAAGTTTATTCATGGCAATTGAGTAAATGCATATTAATAACATGACCTCGAGTCAAACCCGTGACACTAAGCCCGTTACTAAAGATCAGGGTCTAAATCCCAACAACTCAAATCCCAAGTTCCGTACTTAACTCTGATTGTAGTCAATTGGGCCTAGAGTGTATTATCCCAAATCTCCAAAATACAACATTGGGCCTAAAGCCCACATCCATATTAGTCATTGGGCCTAAAACCCTTCTAAGTCCAAAACCGAATCCCGGGCCTAAAGCCCATTATGAAGTGGGGCTTAAAGCCCGTTACCCAAGTCCAAAGGTTATCAATTATGTCCTCGGGCCTCAAGCCCATATTTTAAGGTCCATCATCACTAAGTATAAAATTGGGCTCAAAGCCCGTTACTCAAATCCAAAAACTATTCACAGGTTAAATATTTGGCCGGGCCCGGTTTCCTAAAACCTTTCTAAGGTCAACCCGAGCCCAACTGTTCCCGGCCTATGGTTCTACCCGTGTCGGTAAGTTCCCGGTTATACACACTCACAGCCCCGCACCCCGGTATTCCACTAAATAACTTCAATTTTCGATACACAATTATAATTACATTAATTATTACATGCCACGAATGAGTTTAAAAAAAACATCAAATTACACATCGAGGGAATACCGTTAAATGCCGGAAAAGAAGTTATGTCTTGCCGGGAAATCCCGAGCCTCGCCGCAAAATTCCTGAGCTCGTCGGAACAGTACACGTCTCGTCGGATTCCGGTCAAGACCTCGCCGGAAAATACCACAGTAATCTGTCCAAACCCAGAAACGAACACAAATCGACATTCAACTCAATACAACCTATTAACGAACACAAGAACCAAGAATCCAGGTCGCTGGAGCAACTTACCGGAAGAATGGAATCCAGACAACCCTGTATTGGATTCACCAGAATCCAAACCCAAGCCAAGAACCCTGCTGCTTGACAAAGGCCCGCCACAGCAACCACAGCAACAGCACCGACATCACAAACCCAGCACCGACTACACAACAACCCAACAACCCAGCAACACGCATAACCAAATCTGGCAGCAACCAAATACCCGATGCTCATCAACGCATCCAACAACAAACACAACCCAGAACGAATCAGTATAACACCACAGGTCGGAAAAAGAAAAGGAAGGCGCCGCGGTACTTACCCGGCAGTGAAGACGATGGCGACGGCAACTACTCATCATGGCCAAACTCGGGTCCAGTCGCACCCGTCCTGCGTCGGCCTCGCAAGCCCCTGCCTCCAATTAAAGCCACGAACAGCAGCCCCGTCCTTCTATGGTGGCGGCGGCTCCACAAAGAAGAAGAACGGATGGTGGCCGCAAAAGGGCGAGAGGAGAAGAGTTAGAGTTGGGCAGAGAAGGAGAAGAAAAGTAAGGGAAGAAAAAGAAGACAAAGAAGAGAGGAAGAGAAATCGGGTGTAAGCGATTGGGAGAGAGAAGTCGTGCAGAGAGGAAGTCGGGAGGAAGCTCGTGGGCGGCGAAAGAGAAAAGAAAAAGAAAGGAGAGAGAGGAGAGAAAAGAAAAGAAAAGGGAAAGGTTAGGGTTTTGACCCACCTAAGCCAAAACGACGTCGTTTCGTTTTGGCTTAGGCGCGGTCAACTCGCCTAACCGGTCAACGTTTTTTTTTTCTTTACTTTTCCCCAAAAACGACGTAGTATAAATAAAAACTACAACAAACTTTGTTTTCCCACCGAATCACGTTTTATTTCAACGAAACCCAAACAACAAACAATTCCAACTTAAAATCTAATATTTCCAAGGAAAATAAATTAAAAGAGTAATAATTTTCTTGACCAAGAATCCCGGAAATTCCACAAGGGTTAATGTGGAAATTAAATACCAAAAACTTTGAAAATTCTGTAAAAATTAATTGACAAAAAATCGGGCCGTTACAGTTCTACCCCACTTAACAAAATTTCGTCCTCGAAATTTAGAGAGTAGGTCAAGCAACAAAACTGACACAAACAAGTGTCATTTGGTATCAAAGTTCCGTTGGCCAAAACCACCAAGTAGAACCACCATGACCATCAATCACATTTCCAAGCAAGAACTCCAAAATACCAAGTCAAACATCGACTTAGCCGAACATGATCAAAAGCATAAGATCAAAGCACTAACCCAAAAATTTATATCCAATCATCATGAACATTATCAATAGCAAAATCTATAAACTACTTCATTTATCATCACTCAACCATTTATATCCAATCCTTTAATCCACTAAACATATCCTCAGCTAGTAGAAGCCAAAATCGTAACCTAAGAAACAAGATCATCACCCCCACTGTAAATACCTCAAGACCAAAAATCCATAATCACTTTCATGATCTGAACCTCAAGTTATTTCCTTTATCACGCACTAATTCAACCAAACTCGTATATATGTCCCGGATCATACCTTAAGTACTAAAACCCGATCATTGCCGAAATATTAAAATTATCACTCCTCAAGACCCAAAAATCTTTTCATAACTCATGCTCATGAATCTATTCCTCAAGTCATTCCTAGCATGAACACCAAAGTTTCTTTGATAAAGAACTTAAAATATCACTGTATCTCTCAACACATAATTAATAACTTGGAATTTGAATCATAATACCCGAGATCACCTCAAATTCAAACCTCAATGTAAACGTACTTCCGGCATCCTCATCCAGCACACGAACTATAACCTCAATAAAGACTCATGATCAAACCTTGTGATCACAATTACTATTAATACCCCAAAACTCACAAAATTAATTCCCTCAAGTATCTTTAAAATATAATTTCCCAAATATCATTAAATCATCCTCAGATTAATTTAAGAAATTATCATCTCGAACTCCAAACTGGATCAAATCCATAGTATAATTCACAAGTAAATTCAAATCCTCAAGCTCAGCAAGATCAGACCACAAATAACATGATCACCAAAATCACCAAAAATCATATCTATAAAAATCACGTCAGATCATCACTTTATAGATGCAACATCCAAACCAGACCGATGGTTCTTACTTGTATTGGTCAGCTCCACACAGACAAGAAACATAAATAAAGAATCAAAAGTCTACACCGACTCTAATAGATCAGTGGATATACCACAAAATAAACTTTGTAGCCTAAGCTGTAAAGAAAAACATAACATTTCAACGACAATACCGGGTCACTCCGACCCTCACCAGGTGCGTGTCCTCCACCGGATCCATAGTACGACTCACTATATGAATGCATATGACCATGCAACAACTGACTCAAAAAGGAACAGACTATGCACACAAGAACGCAAAACTTATTAACACATCCCAAAAGATCTACAGCCTGCTCCGCTACCAACTGAAACGCCCGTGTCCCAATTTATTAATATAAGTTATAAATTAATTATAGATTGACCAAATTGCCCTTATCATTCCCGGGACACCCGTATCCCAAATTACCCATTAAAGAATGTATAGCATGTGAAGTGACCAAAATGCCCTTCTTCCCGGGATACAATATCAACAACATAATCAATGAACAATTATACAAATAAATTACACAATAAACGAGTACGCAGCGGAAGACTAAACACATGACAACATGTATGCAGTGAACTCTATGGATCAGACCCGAGGAGAGGAAAGCACCGCCACCTGCTGATATGCTCTTCTGATCATCGATCAGCTAACCTGTGTAAAACTGTGAGGGGGTGAGACCAACCACTGTCTCACCGCGGACAAATAAACCAATAATATACAATATAAATCAACTACAATTACACCGGCATCAAACAACAACAACCTCAATACACAGAGCAAGACATCATCAGACTACATACCATCACTTGTCATTACTTATATTATTATCTTTGTGATTAAGGTTAAGTATTTTATTAGGGCCCTCTACTGTGTGCGTCGAGCTCGGTCCCGTCTCATGAGACAACCAGGCGTAAGCCCAAATAAAACAGGCACGAAGCCCAAACATATCCATAGAGAGAGAGACAGAGAGAAAAAGAGGGAGGTAGAAAGGGGAAGATAGAAAGAGGGAGGTAGAACCGGCCATCGCAGGCCCACATGCAAACCCGCATGCCATCCCGAGGGGTATTACTTCAAGCTCGAACCAACCGGTCAACAGCCCCACAGTAGACTTTATTATAATTCGTTATTCTCATTTATTATTTAAGAGTTGTACCATACGTTATTGTCAAACATCGTTGTGTGGATTTAATATCTTAATCTCAAATCCGGGCCCCAGCCCATAGTCCACCACACAACCACAAATCTATATCTCATGTGTTTATCATAACCAAACAAGTCATACTAGACAGGCACAATACATCACATCAGACAAACAGGCCACATAATCAGGCACACCATGTCATAGGTAACATCAACATAATTCACTTTGCAAATAGCAACAACAACACAACAGGCAAGCATGCATACAGCATTAAAGACCAAACAAATAACACCACTTTATGCTCCAAGACAATTAACCGAGCATTATAGGCAGTAATGCATACAAAGGTTTATAAGTCCTCACCTGGGCCATATTAAATGTCTCGGAAGCCGAAGCTCATTCCACCTTAACATTCCTATGTCCAAAACGTCCTACGAATACACACCTCATATAAGAAGTTTATTCATGGCAATTGAGTAAATGCATATTAATAACATGACCTCGAGTCAAACCCGTGACACTAAGCCCGTTACTAAAGATCAGGGTCTAAATCCCAACAACTCAAATCCCAAGTTCCGTACTTAACTTAACTCTGATTGTAGTCAATTGGGCCTAGAGTGTATTATCCCAAATCTCCAAAATACAACATTGGGCCTAAAGCCCACATCCATATTAGTCATTGGGCCTAAAACCCTTCTAAGTCCAAAACCGAATCCCGGGCCTAAAGCCCATTATGAAGTGGGGCTTAAAGCCCGTTACCCAAGTCCAAAGGTTATCAATTATGTCCTCGGGCCTCAAGCCCATATTTTAAGGTCCATCATTAGTAAGTATAAAATTGGGCTCAAAGCCCGTTACTCAAATCCAAAACCTATTCACAGGTTAAATATTTGGCCTGGGCCTGGTTTCCTAAAACCGTTCTAAGGTCAACCCGAGCCCAACTGTTCCCGGCCTATGGTTCTACCCGTGTCGGTAAGTTCCCGGTTATACACACTCACAGCCCCGCACCCCGGTATTCCACTAAATAACTTCAATTTTCGATACACAATTATAATTACATTAATTATTACATGCCACGAATGAGTTTAAAAAAAACATCAAATTACACATCGAGGGAATACCGTTAAATGCCGGAAAAGAAGTTATGTCTTGCCGGGAAATCCCGAGCCTCGCCGGTTTCCGGTCAGCCTCGCCGGAACAATACACGTCTCGCCGGATTCCGGTCAAGACCTCGCCGGAAAATACCACAGTAATATGTCCAAACCTAGAAACGAACACAAATCGACATTCAACTCAATACAACCTATTAACGAACACAAGAACCATGAATCCAGGTCGCTGGAGCAACTTACCGGAAGAATGGAATCCAGACAACCCTGTAATGGATTCACCAGAATCCAAACCCAAGCCAAGAACCCTGCTGCTTGACAAAGGCCCGCCACAGCAACCACAGCAACGACACCGACATCACAAACCCAGCACCGACTACACAATAACCCGACAACCCAGCAACACGCATAACCAAATCTGGCAGCAACCAAATACCCGATGCTCATCAACGCATCCAACAACAAACACAACCCAGAACGAATCAGTACAACACCACAGGTCGGAAAAAGAAAAGGAAGGCGCCGCGGTATTTACCCGGCAGTGTAGACGATGGCGACGGCAACTACTCATCATGGCCAAACTCGGGTCCAGTCGCACCCGTCCTGCGTCGGCCTCGTAAGCCCCTGCCTCCAATTAAAGCCACGAACAGTAGCCCCGTCCTTCTATGGTGGCGGCGGCTCCACAAAGAAGAAGAACGGATGGTGGCGGCAAAAGGGCGAGAGGAGAAGAGGAAGAGTTGGGCAGAGAAGGAGAAGAAAAGTAAGGGAAGAAAAAGAAGACAAAGAAGAGAGGAAGAGAAATCGGGTGTAACCGATTGGGAGAGAGAAGTCATGCAGAGAGGAAGTCGGGAGGAAGCTCGTGGGCGGCGAAAGAGAAAAGAAAAAGAAAGGAGAGAGAGGAGAGAAAAGAAAAGAAAAGGGAAAGGTTAGGGTTTTGACCCACCTAAGCCAAAACGACGTCGTTTCGTTTTGGCTTAGGCGCGGTCAACTCGCCTAACCGGTCAACGTTTTTTTTCTTTACTTTTCCCCAAAAACGACGTAGTTTAAATAAAAACTACAACAAACTTTGTTTTCCCACCGAATCACGTTTTATTTCAACGAAACCCGAACAACAAACAATTCCAACTTAAAATCTAATATTTCCAAGGAAAATAAATTAAAAGAGTAATAATTTTCTTGACCAAGAATCCCGGAAATTCCACAAGGGTAAATGTGGAAATTAAATACCAAAAACTTTGAAAATTCTGTAAAAATTAATTAACGAAAAATCGGGGCGTTACATGGCGCCTCAAATGTACGTACTGTTTTAGCCGTTTCCTTTACGCATTCTGCGTCTTCTCTATGCATTCTGCCCATTGCTAATGCTTAAATTGTATTGACAATGCAGCCCTAGGATATCAACTACTTCACTGCCTACTGCGGCCACTAGAAGGACACAGGCGCTACTGCGTGGTGCAGCTAAAGTTGCAGCAGAGGCTGCACAGGCAAAGAGAAAGCGTTAATATGTTATGTGCACTTCGTTGAAAGTAGCATTTTGTATCCCATTTCGAATGCTTCAACTACAACGGACAACCGTTTTGTGCCTGACATTTGAATATTTATGTTATGTACCTCCTAATGAGTTGTATTAGGATATTGTATGGATGGTCTTTAAAGGGGAGATCCTGTATCCCATTTTGTATGCTTCAACTACATAACCTTGGTTGTTTTGAGACTGACATTTGGATATCTATGTTATGTACCTCCTTCTGACTTACATCTGCATATTAATGCTCTGTACCTCCGTATGACTGATAGATAGAGTATTTGCAGGGGATATTACATTCCACAAATCCGCCACCGCCTAAATGAGCAACCGCATAAGCGCAACATTGCATAAATTGCACATACACACAATGCCAATGTCTGTTTCATTGTTTAATTGGCCATCACATACTTTTAACAACATTCACAATAGCCACAAGAACGATACATTGATTGGCGATATCGTATGCCAAAACTAAACAACAAACCTTCTACCCGCTTCACATTGATCATCCCACTAAATTTTCCCCAATTAATACACTACAATCACAATAACAATTAAGAACAAAACTAACATAGTGCACACGCCAATGCAGAAGCGGCAAATACTAAATTTTCCCCAATTAATTCACTACAATCACAATAACAATTAAGAACAAAACTAATATAGTGCACACGCCAATGCAGAAGCCACAAATATAGTTATCATGCTTCGCTTTTGCCCCCACAATGTCTTCATGCCTCCTGCAACCAAAACCAGTGGAATCCTCATGTACAGTGTCCATCATCAAACAAAGCTCATCTCTCTGCCTCTTCATGTCATCAAGCTTCTGCATTAACTTGTCATTCTCCTCTTTCAATTTCAAATTCTCTGCATATAACGCCCTCTCATTGTCTCTTGAACAAATTATTACCTCCCTTGCTCTGCCCACGATTGCTTCATCAACCCACTTGTAAAATCCGCACCTGTTGCATTTGGAAAACGCATACCCGGATGTGGGTCGGTCCACGAATTCCACCTGGGTCTAAACCAGCCACAATGGCAATGCACGGGAGGCCCCTCATAGTTCCAATCAGGCTTCTGCACCTCGCACGCAGTCATCTGCGACTGCTTTCTTCTCCCCTGACCGTCAGCGTTTTTTGATGATGAGCTGCACGACCCCTGTGACGCCATCAATCAACCCAGAGACGCGTGAAGGAGGACGAACGACAAAGAGGAGTAGAAGACGAGAGGAGAGGGTGTTTTCAAAGATTAGGGAAGAAGAAAGCAAAGCGAGGAGAGGGTGTTTTCAGGGATTAGGGAAGAAGAGAGCAAAGCGAGTGGGGAGGATTGACTAAATTAGGGTTATGGGCTACAAAAAACGGGGCTCTCCAATTTAAAATGTGCCTGAGTGGGGGTGTTTGGGTGTATGAGGGCTGTTTGTCTTAGGTCGGACCCGTTCCGGATGCGGACAGGTCAAGATTCACGCGGATCCAGGTTTGCTGGCCGGGGCACGGGCCTGTGGGACCCAGCGCCAAGTCTGTGACCAATTAGCGACTGACATGTGTAAGTTCGGGTCCCATCCAAGCCGATGTGTCATAGTTCGTACAAATTCAAATTTATCAGTGACCAAAATCCAACAATTTCTCACGAAGTGACCAAAACCAAAAAACATGTCCAGTCCAGTGACCAAATTTCCATTTTAGCCGGAGAAAACTGAAACATCTAAACTGGAGAACAAGACCCGATGGGAATTGACCCCCAAAAGTTCAGTACTACAAATGTTTCCGAAAACTATCTGGGAGAGAGAGAGAGGGATGGTAGCAGGGAGAATAGTAGTGGAGAGGGCAGGAGGGAAATCAACAGTGACAAAATGCTTCTCAAAGTATCCTCTTAAATTCATCATCCCTAATAAGGTCCCTTCCATCCTCTTACTTTTACTTGACAGACAGATAGAGATAGATAAATATCTTCATTATTCAACTTCTTCTTCTTCTTTGAATCATTCATGTATTTCGGTTTGGTTTTTGAAATTTCCTTTTTCTTTTCTTGTTTTTTCTTCTTCTTTCTCTCAGGTGGCTCCTTCTAAAACTGATGCTGTTTGGATTTACTCCCTCACCTACGGTGGTGGAATTGTTTCTGTAAGAACTTACTCACCATGCTCATGCTGCCTCTTGCTTCTTTTTCTCCTTTTTTCCAACTTTTGATTCTTTTCCTCTAATAATAATGTCTGTTGGGTTTGGTTTTTCTGTTCTTTTAATCTTTCCTTTTGATTTTCTACTCTTTTTAATTGTCTGTTGATGATATTTAGTTTGACTGATGCACACATTACATTACTGGGGGGTGGGTATAGGGAGACCATATATCATTTGAATTTATCATTGGAGATGGATGCACCGCCGTCTTAACAACCCAGGCTTCCACTAAGGTTCATAAAGATTTGAAAGCTGTTCCTTTTCAATTCTTTATTGCGTCTTAGGTTGTTTTCAGAATTCAAGCTTTAGTTGTTTCACAGGTTTACAAATCTTTGGGTTCCAAGTGTTCTCAACAGTTTCTTAAGGTAACAATCTTTTCGAAACTGAATTATTATGTATCAAGACCATCCTTTCCAGATTTCATTGTTGGTTATGCATCGTATAATGTTCCTCTCCTGGCTGTTATTTTTGTAACCCATTATCTAAATATGTAAGATATCTTTTTTTCAACCTGCATCACATGGAGTACATCAGCTGATTACCATTTCACATTGCCATTTTCATGCTTTTCTAATTATTCTGGTAGAAGTGCCTTTATCACATGAGAATTTGGGTCAAGAGGTTGGATTTCTCACAGGTTTTGCTGTTAAATCACAAAATAAAGTCTATTTTCACATGATAATGGCAATGTTTTTTTTCCATGCAGTAGGCAACAGTTGGTGTTGATGCCCTTTTGGCTGTTATTCCAGACCCAGTTACTTGTTTTTCAACTGCAAGGTATCGTCAGAAACAAGTATTCAGAGTGCTCTCAAACTCAAGTTTGGTTCTTGTTGATTGGTTTACCAGTGGACGTCATGAGAACGGAGAAAGATGGAATTTTGATATTTACAATAGCACCAACAACATAATTCTGGGTGATGATCAGCCTGTGTTTCTTGATACTGTAATTCTCTGGATTCTCTGTAATTACTGCTTAAATGTTAAATAAACTGTGGAAATTGTTTTCAGTGTCTTCTTGTCTACTTTTGACGTCTTCTCATGAACTGACAAACACTGCTTCTTGAATAGTTACACTATCATGATTTTCAGATCATCTTACCTAGTCATGTTTGTTCATCATTCCATTAATTATGCTAGGTATATGCTTAATTTTCTTATACGTTTTAGTTAATTCAAATCTCTTACCAACACATCTTGCATGCTCCTATTGTTTTCATTGCAACTTCCAGCCTTTAATTTTTCTTGGTTACTAGTTTTCTCCAAACCTCAAAAAATTCTGCAAGTTAGATATTTACTTCATATTTCCAAGTTTCAGTTTTGGCATTCGATATTTCTTTAGTTCCAGTGATCTCCTTTAATACCTATTGTGATTCACTACACCTAGTCACAGCTAGTTATCGATTGTGTGCTGTTCTATAGATGTACTTTATTATAAATTTATTTTCTCAGTATCTATCTTTCCTGTTCTGTGTTTTCATGAACAGCATGACCCTATTTAACTTTGGACATCAACAACCTAATGCATACCAACTTTATTGATTTTCTCAGATTTTTATTTTTATTTCCTTTGTGAGTGCTGCAAGGCTATCTACCATAAACTGAAGGTTCCGCTGTCTCCATTTTTTCTGATTTTTCCAAGTCCATCAGGTGTTTATGTGTTTTCTTTCCCTGCCTCGAAATGGCTTAATCATATTGTGTTGCAGGTGCTGGTAGAGAAAGGAAGCATCACTACTATCTCAGAGCGCATGCTGGACTACCAAGTCATTGCAATGGTTGTTCTCTTGGGGTATGTGATTCATGATGTGATGTGGCTTATCATTCAACAAAAATATGGACCGTCAACATGAGCCTGAGTGATTCCTTTGCTTACAGGCCAAAGTTGAAGCAAATCCAATGCCGAGTCCAGGAAAATGTTAAAAAGATGATGTCTGAGGAATTGAATATGCATTTCACCTGCTTAAGTGGCCATGCGAAATCAAATGGTCATTGCTTCTCTAAACCCTCTTTGGTGGCATCATGCAGTAGATTTGGTCCAGAGGTATGCTCAGTCTTTTTTTTCTATTGATGGCCGTTCAAATGGTGATATTTTCACAATCCAAAACATCCTTTTTTTTAGGGTTCTATTAATCCTACCTGGCTATTTCATTTTACTAGACTTGCAATGCATCAGAATTTTTTGTTTAAGCATGTTTAATTCTACGGGGCAGTCTGGTTGCATCACGTGAACTTGGTTTTCTGCTTTAGACACGTTGTAAGGCTATCAGAGGCGAAAATACTCTATGGTGCTTGACTTCTGTAAAAAATTGCTTTTTTTGAATTCATGTTTATAGTTTGCATATAAATGTGCAACTCGTCTCCCCTAAAAATGAAGATAACAAGTTTGCCTGTTTTGGATGAATCACTGCACTTCTGTTTCCTTTTTCTTTTGGTTCCAAAATTTTGAAAAATTGTATAATGTTAGTTTAATTTAGAAACTTAAATAAACTTAACATGAACTCAGTTGTTGTATGCTCACTCTTCTCTCAGTATAAAACAACAGTTTGTGTGATTAGATTGTTAGTCCTAGTGATCATAGCAATCAAGTGAGTTACCGTGGAGCATCATTACACCGTTTTGATGTTGTTAAATGTTGCAAAAGGACTTACCATAGAACTTTGTGTTTTTAACATTTCGGCTATCCTTTCATTCATGGTATGGCTACAAGGACTCTAGAGTTGAAATGTTTGTAACTGTATAGGCTTTTGTCTTCTTTTCTATTTTGAAATTTTATGGGTAAGTAAATAAATTAATTTGATATATCAACTGAAAATTTTTGAATTTGATATTCGGATAAAACTTCACTTGGGCATTATTTCAGACACTAGTACAATGGGATTGGTAATTCGAGCGTGTTCTTTGAAGCTAAGTGATTACCGAACTATAGCATTTTGTAATAAGGAGTTTAAAGAATTGCATAAAACTAGTGTTTAACTAATTTGTCAATATAATGTTTGTTTGTAAAGAATTTGACGTGATTACATGGTGCTAGAAACGTTACCTTCTCAAGTAACGTTTCTGGCTTGGGCTTAGGATATCAAGCCATTTCATGTCCTGTACATCAAGCTTTGGACTTACCATAGAACTTTGTTAAATGTTGCAAAAGGACTTACCATAGAACTTTGTGTTTTTAACATTTCGGCTATCCTTTCATTCATGGTATGGCTACAAGGACTCTAGAGTTGAAATGTTTGTAACAGAATAGGCTTTTGTCTTCTTTTCTATTTTGAAATTTTATGGGTAAGTAAATAAATTAATTTGATATATCAACTGAAAATTTTTGAATTTGATATTCGGATAAAACTTCACTTGGGCATTATTTCAGAAGCTAGTACAATGGGATTGGTAATTCGAGCGTGTTCTTTGAAGCTAAATGATTACGAACTATAGCATTTTGTAATAAGGAGTTTAAAGAATTGCATAAAACTAGTGTTTAACTAATTTGTCAATATAATGTTTGTTAGTAAAGAATTTGACGTGATTACATGGTGCTAGAAACGTTACCTTCTCAAGTAACGTTTCTGGCTTGGGCTTAGGATATCAAGCCATTTCATGTCCTGTACATGAAGCTTTGGTTCTTGTCATTGTTTCTTTTTTTTGTTTTTTTCTCCTCTTTGGGAGTTTATACTGTGAAAGTTTGATAGCTCTTTTTGATTTCATTGTTAGGCTTCTTGGCTGTAAAAGTTATTTTGAGTGACAAACTTACTTGAGGTGTTCTGTGTGTAGGACATAGGCGTTGTTGTTAGAGTGGCTGCAACAACAACCGAATCAGTGTACAAATTCCTGCAAAGTCAATTAGCTTGCTTGGAAACACTAATCGGAGTTTTGCCATATCGAGGAACTTGCTAGGTAGTCTTGAAAATTTTGCTTAAATGAACTATATATAATCTTTTCTTGATTGACAGTGACCTTAAGTCCTTAACCTGTGTGCATTTTAATGCTGAACTTTTCCTCTTCCTCGAGATATAATTTATTTCTTACGCTTTTATTAGTAAGCATGGCAATTTGTGAGAGTTGTACGTGTCATTATATGAAAAGCTGAAGTGCTTTTGGCTCTAGTCTTAAAAAGGATATATTAGTATCCTGTTGTAAATAAATTATGTGAATGTCATTGTTACCATCCAGTAAAATTCATTTTTACCGTATCCGAATTTACCCCGGATAAATATTTTACCCCTACATCAAATTCTTACTTGGAATTATCTCTTTGGCTAATTACCCTCTATAATTCCATTTGTCTTAATCCTAATATCTTCTTCCTTTACATAACATCTCTTTGATTTTATCCTTTTAAATTAATTATATTTATTTGTTTTTATCCTCTCATTTGTAACTATAAATACCCTTTTATTCCTTCACATTCAAACAGTTATAAGTTATAACCCACCATAAACTTCATCCCCTTCTCATTTTATACACCTCTCTTCCAATTTCCCTCCATCTAAGTTTATTATTATCGTTTTTCATATTATTATCAAAAGTGTATTATTACTACCGAAGTTGTATTATTCCATCAAGGTTGTAGTATCACCTTAATCAAGCTTGTATTACTCCATCAAGAGTGAATCTCATCCCCCATTTTATAACACGTTATCAGCACGAATCTCTACCCTACTAAGGTATTTATTTTTAAAACTTTTTTTATTACTACTTTCTTCTTTTCTATATATGTTATATATTCTTTATTGTTATGTTATTATTATTACTGAAAGATTTATCGAGTAAGCGTATATATATTATATATTCTTTATTATTATGCTATTAATATTGCTGAAAGATTTATCGAGTAAGCGTATATATTGTATGTTTTTTATTATGCTATTAATATTGCTGAAAGATTTATCGAGTAAGCGTATATATGTATTGGTATTCTATTAATATTGCTGAAAGATTTATCGAGTATGCGTATATTTATTATATATTCCATATTATTATTATTTTACCACTCTTTATATTTGTTTTATATCTTTTGTTATTATTACTGTTAACTTGAATTCGAAGCCCTTAACATTTTCAGAAGAAATTTGTCATGGGCATTAGATGCTGAAATGCATTTAGAAGCTAATGGTCTGGGAGATACCATAAAAGAAAAAAACAAAGCATCTAGTTTAAAGAAGGTGAAAGTTATAATTTTTCTTCGCCACCATCTTCATGATAGTATAAAGATTGAATATATTATTGTCAAAGATCCTGTAGATCTTTGGAAGAATTTAAAGGAAAGGTATGACTACCAGAAGATGGTCATTCTAGAAAATAAAATCTACATCAAATGTGCTCCTGCAATATCAATATCATGAAGTAGGCTTCACAAAATTTTTTGGATTTAATTTCATGCCTCTTTGTGGGTGAACAAAATGATGAGTTATTATTAAAAAAATCATGAATCCCATCTAATTGGCTCTGCTCCATTCCCCGAAGTGAATGTTACCATATAATCATAATTTTGGTTTGGCCATTTGAATAGGCCATTGGTCAACATGTCGTATAGCAAGCCATTTGGTAGAATTTTACTAAATGTCCCCGAAGGACAAATCTAATATTATTGAGACTAACTTTGTTCAAAATGATGACAAATCTAATATTAAGCTATTCTCTTGATTGTGCAGTCCCATACCTGTACAACTTCGAAATCACTTCATTTGAGCTATTTTTAATTATACAGTCCTATACCTGTATAATTACGAAATCGCCCCAACTGTGCAGCCCCATCCCTACACAGTCTCAGGATCTCTCCTATTCCGGTGTGGATTCGGTTCATTCGTGTGCCCCTCCGTCTAGAAGCCTGCCAGAAGCCGCTCTTTGTCCATGCTCATCCCGGCACCGGCGTACACTTCCCGCCCTCATAGACCCCGGGTGTCACAGGCCCACCAGCTTCCGCTAGGTTTGTCCCCAAACCCTGCACCGTACTAGGGGAGTTTTGGAGCTCCGCTAGCAACTGTAACATCCCGGCTTGTCGACTGTCACTACAAACCAACACGGGACCTTTCCAACATGCTTTGTCCTCACTCGCATGTTTCCTGGGAAAACTTCCCAGGAGGTCACCCATATTAGAATTGCTCCAAGTCAAGCACGTTTAACTTTGGAGTTCTTCTGGAATGAGCGCCGAAAAGGTAGGTGCACCTTGTTGATATAATTTGTACCCATCAAACCATTTAAGCTATTCTCTTGATTGTGCAGTCCCATACCTGTACAACCTCGAATTCACTTCATTTGAGCTATTCTTAATTATACAGTCCCATACCCGTATAATTATGAAATCGCCCCAACTGTGCAGCCCCATCCCTATACAGTCTCAGGATCTCTCCTATTCCGGTGTGGATTCGGTTCATTCGTGTGCCCCTCCGTCTAGAAGCCGCTCCTTGTCCATGCTCATCCCGACATCGGTGTACACTTCCCGCCCCCATAGACCCCGGGTGTCACATAATAACTTTCAGATAGATTTATTTCTGGATATTTTTATTTATCTTGCTTACCCTGAAGGTGCAAGCGGATATATATTTTAAGATATAAGTGCAAAATTGAATTTATTTTATGTTCCGTTTTATCATGTTATTATGTGTTATATTCTATTTCATTTTATTTATTTTATATTTTATTTTTACTTATATTTATTTTATAGTATGTTATAACCGTTAAATTTTTTTAATGTGAACATGAAACTATAATTTCTATAATAATGACTTTGGCATTTGTCCTGGAGACAATGCAATAGCGCATTTCGTATTTAATAAATGGAAATTATTTGTAAGTAGCATATGATAGCACAATCTCAAAAAAAAAAGGGTGAATGAGAAGAAGATTAATATGCTCTGGAAGAGCACAAGTTTCATTATGCTCTAGAAGAGCATATATTTATGCTCCAGAAAAGCACAAGTTTTATTATAGATTAATATGCTCCAGGTGAGCAAATGTTTATGCTCTGGAAGAGCATGAATTTTATCATACTCTTGAAGAGCAAAAATTTTTCTACTTACAATAATAAAATGATATTTTATTCAAGTCTCAAATGAATTTATCAATATTCAAACGGATATTACGTTTAGAAAATAAGTGAAATAGATGTTTGAATATCTCTACATTATAAAAACTACTGCTGCAGGTAACAAACAATTTATGGAAAGATTACCTGCAACATCCTTTAGATTGTACTATACAAAATCTAAGTCGGTAAAAGTTATCATATCCAGCCCGAAGCTGGCACAAAGCAGTCTGAAGCTGGAAAATAATTTTTCTTAAATTATTAAAGTACATAGTTTGCACAGCCTGAAGCTGGCACCAACTCGAAGATGGTTCATGGATTTCTTGTTTGGCATGACCGGTTGGGCCATCCCGGATCAATAATGATGCGTAGAGTTATTGAAAATTTATTTGGTCATTCATTGAAAAACCAGAAGTTTTTACAATCAATGAATTTCCATGTGTTTGCTTGCTGCACAGAAAAATAAATTATTCAGCCTTCCTTTGATGAGGTTGGCTTAGAATCACCAACAAGTTTGGAAATAATTCAGGGACATGTACGCGGACTAATAAATCCGCCATGTTGACCATCTAGGTAATTTTATGGTTTTAATCGATGCATCGACTAGATGGTCTATTGTGTGCTTATTAGACGTAATTTGGAATTTTGCGCGCTTATTTTATTAAGCCAATTGCGGTACACATCCCTAATTATTTTACGACTATATATCTTGATAATACTAGTGTATTCCTTCAATGGTTAATGTATATCATTGGGAATAATGGTTGAACATCCTGTAGCTTATGTTCATATCCATAACGATCTGGATGAATCATTTATTGAATATTTCCAATTGATTGCAAGACCATTGCTAATGAGAAACTACTGTTTGGAAACATGCTATTTTATAAGCAGCAACACTTGTGCGCATCAGGCCAACAAGTTATCATAAGATCTCCCCATTCAATTGGTTCATGGTCACGAACTTAATATCCCCCATCTTCGGACCTTTGTTTATGCACCAATTGCTCCACCACAGGGAACTAAAGTGGGTGTTCAAAGAAGATTGGAAATATAAGTTGGATGTGAATCTCCATCAATTATAAAATAGTTGAAGCCATCAACTGGAGATTCATTTACAGTAAGCAGCTGGATCAAGAGATTATTGAATTGCTATATCAATATTTAGTTTTGATCCTCGAACAAATTAGTATAAACCTGAAGTTCAAAGAAGATTCATTTTTAAAATTTTAGTAAATCAATTGCCAGACATATTTATTGATTTAAATAGAGTAACCAAACCTTATATACCAGCTGTAAATGCTCCTGTTCGAATAGATGTTCCTGAAGAACAATTAAAAATGAATCTACAGTACGCCAGAAGCGTGGAATATCACTCAGTTCCAAAGATAAAAAAAATTCTTGATAAAAAAAGGAACAAAGATACATGATGGTCCCAACTAGAAAATAAGACCTCTAGTAGAGGTTTAAATTAAAAATCCTCAGAAAGAAGAAAATCCTCCAGAAGAGGTTCCTGACACAATTGATAAAGTTCCAGAAGTAACTCCGGTACCTCAAATAAATAAAAATGGTGAGATATCGATCAGATCAATTATACTGTGTCAAGAACAAGATGGAACCGACGTGAAATAACCGTCGACGGAATGTTTGCACATAATATAGCGCTAAATATTATGGGAAAAAAATGAGGATCATGAACCTACAACTATTGATAAGTGTAGGCGCAGAAATGATTAGCCAATTTGGAGAGACGCAATTAAGGCTGTGTTGGACTCGCTTGTGAAGCGAGAAGTTTTTCGGACCTGTAGTCCGTACACCTGATGGTGTAAAATCGGTCGATTATAAATGGGTATCTGTGCGAAAAGAAAATTTAATAGTGAGACATAAAAGCACGACTTGCCGCACAATGTTTTACCCAATGACCTGGTAGTGATTATGAGGAGACATACTTCCCTGTGGTGGATGCAATTACTTTTCGGTATTTGATAAGTCTGGCAATACATGAAAAAACTAGAAATGCGTCTAATAGATGCTGTTACAGCCTATTTATATGGATCTATAAGTCATGATATATACATGGGAATCCCTGAAGGATTCAAGTTGCCTGAAGCAACTAATTCCAGGGAATATGCAAAATTAAACTAAATTGATCTTTAAATGGTTTGAACCAATTTGGATATGTGTAGTATAATTATTCTTGCATATATGCTCTATGTATTTTATTTAATCAGTATATGTGGAAATTTATCATTATTGTTACTTATGTTGATGATTTAGATCTATATGTGAATTTTTCATTATTTGTGATTTAAATACTATTGGAACTCCTGAATAAGTTTCCAATTCTGTGCTATGTTTTAGTGAAAGAGTTTGACATGAAAATTCTCGCAAAGATTAGATTGGTCCTGAAGTACCATATCGTAGTGCGATTTATCTTGCTAGTAACATAAAGCCTGAAGCTTTTGCGATAAACTTATTAGCAAGATATAACATAAAATTATTTTAACCTTGTGAGTCTAGGGAGAATAAAATTTATTTTGCAGATGCAAGTCATTTATTTGATCCATATAAAGCATAGGCAGATACATGAAGTATCATGGCGACCAGAAAACAAAGTGTCATTGCTGCTTCAAATAATGGAGAAATTATGTTCATACACGAAGTTAGCCGGGAATGTGTTTGGCTAAGATCGATGATGCAGCATAGTCAAGATTCATATGGATTAGTTAGCGAGGAAGATGTTCCAGCGACGATTTATGCATATGATGCTAACTGCGTTGCCCAATTGAAGGGAGGATACATCAAAGAATCATTCAAGTGACATCTGGCAGATTTATTTACAAAATCAGTTCCTACTATAACTTTTGAAGAATGGATGAAGGGGATTGGTTTATGGAGGATTCGAGATATCAAGGGATGCCAAAATTAGGGGGAGTAGAATACGCACTGTACTCTTTTTCCCTTCACCAAGTTTTTGTCCCAGTGGGTTTTTCTTGGTAAGATTTTTAACGAGACAGTTCTTCTCAAGCGTATTCTACCTAAGGTGCAATGACATTCAAGGGGGAGTGTTGTAAATAATTATGTGAATGTCATTGTTACCATCCAGTAAAATTTATTTTTATCGTATTCGAATTTACCCCGGATAAATATTTTACCCTTAAACCAAATTCTTACTTGGAATCATCTCTTTGGCTAATTACCCTCCATAATTCCATTTGTCCTAACCCTAATATCATCTTCCTCTACCTAACATCCCTTTGATTTTATCCTTTTAAATTAATCATTTTTATTTGTTTTTATCCTCCTATTTCCAACTATATATACCCTTTCATTCCTTCACATTTATATACTTATAACCCACCATAAACTTCATTCCATTCTCATTCCATACACCTCTCTTCCAATCTCTCTCTATCTAAATTTATTATTATCCTTTTTCATATTATTATCAAAAGTGTATTATTACTACCAAAGTTGTATTATTTCATCTATGTTGTATTATCACCTTAATCAAGCTTGTATTACTCCATCAAGAGTAAACCTCATCTCCCATTTTATAGCATATCTTTCCTTTTTGATTCATTATATAAACTAGTACTCCACCCCTGTCTTCACAAGGGCAAGCATTTCTCATGAGTTTTTGAATTTTTTTTAATTAGTTTCAATTTCTAACCCTAATAAATAAATTATACATAAGCTATGCACTGGGTTATATATAATCATTATAAATTTAGATTTTTAAACAGTATAAGTAACTTTCGTAAATAGTCCAACCACAGGGTACAAAATTAATATATACAATTTTAGTTAGTTTTGATTATTAACGCAATTTTGAAAAATATACGTATTGACAAATATATTTATAAAATTAATAAGTACACCTTGAATTCAATTGTATAAAGACAATGCGAGGATAAAATTGTATGCATTAAGCCGTATATATTTATTATTGATTTTGGCTTTTGAGCCTATAAGTAAGTCTCGAAAATAGTTCAGGCATTGTATAAATTTAATATATACATTTATAGTTAGTTTCATTTTTGAACGTAGTAAATAAAATTCTATATATTGAGATGCCTATATTTATTATTCATTCCGGATTTCAAACCTATTAAATACGTTTTCTAAATAGTTTGGACGCATTGTACAAATTTAATTGATAATTTATAATAGAGTTATAAAATTATGATAAAAATATGCGTATTGGTAAGTAGGTTTGTAAATTCAGTAAGTGGATTTAGGTTCCATCGCATGTATACAGAAAATGTAAGATTAAAATTCTATACAATGTAAGGATATAATTCATAAATGATACAAATAAATTATCCAAATTTAACATATACATTTATAGTTAGCATCGATTTCTGAACCTAACAAGTAAAATATACATAAAAGAAGATGCGAGGTTCCATAGAACCTGCTAGAATGGTCTTGTAAATAGTCTACCTACTTTATATATATTTAATATATTCAATTATTAAATACACTTTCTTACAGTAATTAAAAAAATATACGCATTCATTGCACTCCTATTGTTTTCCGTGGCAAAATGGACTCGTATGTTCCCTGTAATGAGCCCGGATAAAATTTTCGTGATTTTACCAAGTTGTTTTAACTCTTACAGTGGTAAATAAAATTTTTATCGCTGTTAATCGAGAATTCTACCACTCCGAGTAAATTTCAAGAGTTTTACCGGGAGTAATTGAACCTCGGAACCCAAACCCGACAGCCACCGATACTTTCAAATGTATCTTGTGGTTATTAATTCGGATTTTCCGAGCCTAAGTTGTATTCTTGATGCGGGATGGAATTTTGAAAAGACAAAAATGCCCTTATGCTTCTAACGGATTAAAATTTGACTGGAGGATATTTTGGTCCATCTACGGACCAATAATTTTTCCGACACCCGAGCCACGCTTTCGGGCCAACTCTCCTTGTCCTTTTCCTCCTGCTTTCCTACTTTCCTACTTTCCTACTTTCCTTTTTTTCTTTCTTTTCATTTTCTTTTCTTTCTTTTTCTTTTTCTTTTCCCCAGTCTTTTCCCCTTCCATTCCTGACAACTCTCCATTATTTTCTTCCTCCCCCATCCTCCCACTTTCTTTTTTCCCTTCGTCCACTTCCTCCTTCCCCTACTATTTCTTCACCAGCCTCTCTCCCCGAGCAAGCATGCCCAATCGAACCCTCCTTCCATTTTCTCTTCCGCCTCTCCCCTGCCTCTCCTTTCCCTCGCCTTCCCCTGAATCCACCGTCGTCCACCTCCCTCCCATCTCCTTCGCCGTCTTTTCCCCCTCCTCCTCGTGCTGCCTCTTCCAACGCTCTCTCTCCCCTTCTGCCTTCCTCCTCCTCGCCCTTATTTCTCCTCCCTCATCTACCTCTACTCGTGACACGCCGCCTCACACCGTCGCTGCCGTCGAAGTCTCTACCGAGCAGAGAAGCCACATCGCCGTCCAGGTCGCCTTTGCTCCCTTTCCTGTTCTTGCACCACCCAATCTCTTCTCTCCCTTCTGCAACTCGCACCACTTTCGTGGCTGTCTCCGCCTCCGATCTGTCACTCAACGTCGTGAGCTTGGGTGAGCCTCTAATCGCATTCCTCTGTTGTCTTCTCCTTTGCTTAGGGACAGGGCTGATTGGTTTTCAATTGATTTGTTTTGTGTTGTGAATTTGTCTGTGATGTCGTTGATGATGGTTCTGTGGTTGTGGGTTATGGTGTTTTTGGTGTTGGACGTGGTGGTGTGGTGGTGTTCTGGTTGCGGTGGGTGGCCGTGGGTATGGTGATGGTGTTGTTGATAGGTTCGGTGGTGGTTCTACACGGTGGTCTGCGTGTCTTGTTGGATGATGAACAGTAATAGAGGACGTTGGGTGTGTTGACGATTGCTGTGAAAAGTACTTTGGCCAGAATCCGGCGAGTTTCCGATGTCCCACGAATTTTTCGGCGAACCCGGGAATGGACAATTGGGTAAACCCTTGGACCTTTTGGACTTATTCACGAATCATTCGCGGACCGTTTGGACATGTTAACAAACCCAAACTATATTAACGGACCCGTACTTTTAGAACGGTTTTAATTAAACGGATGATTTAATTTAATTAATCTTTTTTTGGTACATCGAAATCCTAATAACTACCCATAATCCCCATCCTACCCCAAACCACCTACAATCCCACCAATGGGATTGAACCCAGAACCTCTCTGGATGAAACACCAAGAGAGATGCCACTACACCACAAGTGGTGTTGGCTTTAATTTAATTAATTAAATACTAACTTATGATTTTATTTCATGTTTTACTTTTAACTATTTAATTCTTAATTTTATTTTCCATCTGGGCTATTAAAAAGGCCCATTATATTTATTTCCTCAGTTTTATCTGGGCTAATATTATAAA
The DNA here is from genome assembly GCA_028386065.3 of Turnera subulata. NCBI lineage: Eukaryota > Viridiplantae > Streptophyta > Magnoliopsida > Malpighiales > Passifloraceae > Turnera > Turnera subulata. The sequence goes on along the minus strand of JAKUCV010001557.1, from coordinate 154,415 downwards.
AGGCCCATGATATTTAATTTTCAATCTTTCCCTTCTATTTATTTAATTTTAGCTTTTACCTTATAATTATTTGGGCTAAACGCTCGTGAAGGCCCACCGTACTTAATTTTTGATTTATTTGAATTATGTTTTATTTAAGTTATTATTAATAAAGGGTCGGGATAAAGGCTTGGACACTCGGTTTTGGTTTTATGATTCAAGCAAGCAAGCACCAAGTGGAATTGAAGATAGAGATGGCGCCACTATCTTGCCTCAAGGACCTATCACAAGGGCTCGATTGGACATGATTAAGAACCACAAGCTGCTCTTTGTTAAAGTTAGGGTTAATCAAGAATTGCAAGAAGACAAGATGATCAAGCTTAGAGTGATACGACAACAACCCTAGAATCAGAACTAGAATCACCTCCGTATCAATCTGCTTGTCTCGATCTTCAATCTCAATCAAACTGATGTGTATTCCGCCCTTCACCTCCTAATCAGCAAGGATTAGACAACAAAGCAGCAAGAATTCACAAAGAATTTAGTGAATCTATTCTTCACCTCCTAAACAGCAAGGGATAGACAACAAAGAGATTAGAAACACAAGGATTAAAATTAACGCCACAAGCAAGAATTACTTGATAAGTAAACTCAAACCCTAATATAAAACCAAGAGAATCACTCTCTCAATCGATTGGATCCACAATCATAGAAAACCTCAAAGGTAATTTTTATTCTCAATAATTCATGTTATCCACGTTTTTGGCACCCTAATAACCTATTTATACTACCCTAAAGTCAGAACCCACAACTCTAACAGGGACTAGGGTTTGACTTTTTAAATCCAACAACTTATTGGACTAATTAAAACCCAACAAATAATAAACCCAAAAAATAAACTAAAGCACACAAATATAACCCAAATATAGTCCAAGATGAAATTATTGTCCCAAAAAAAATAAAATCCAACTAAAAGCACTTAAGCCTAAATAATGAAACTAAACCGAATTTTCGGACAGAATCTGTCTGTCGAATTCAAGTGAATTCTAAATAATGAAATCAACAGATTCAGCTCCTGAGCTCAACATGAAAGTTTTAGATCTTTCTGTTAGCTTTCTATAGAGTCCAAGATCGCAGCAAATAGATGTGTATAACTCGAGATATGAAGTTTTTCCCGAGACTGCGCGCTTCAGGAACTTTGTGCGAGTTCTTCGCGTTCATGTTCTTCTCCAAGCTTGATCTCCATCTCTTCTTGAATTTCTTGTTAGAACGTATCTTGGGCAAGATTCTAAAAGTGAGCTTGCCATCTCCAAACTTTCCTTGGCGATTTGCATCATTATCTAAGTCTCAAAGCTTGCTTCTAGAGACGGATCCACGGTGTAGTCACCGTAGGCAGGTGACTACACTAGATCCTTACAAAAATAAAAATTGCATTAGATTGATTTCAATCACAAAGCTTTTAGCTTTAATTTAGCTACAGTTATGTATAAAACAAGTGATAAAAGGAAAGAAAGAGTAGATGAGTATAATAGTATTTATGATTGACACAAGTAACTAATCCCTATCCTTTAATATTAATCTATCATAAATTTTGTTTTCGTGTAATTAAAATTGTTAGTTTTTTTTTAAATAGCCCTTACAATTTAATTTTTGCAGCTTTTGTGTTTTTCAATATGGGTTTGGTTTAAAAATTACACACAGGCACCAATTTTAATAGGAGGTTTTCATTTTTTTTCGTTATATACTAAGAACAGAATTTCTCTCATGTAAAATTATTTCCTACCAACTAAATCCAAGTGAAACTTTATTTTCAATGCTCTTTTTAACTTCAACTCAATAATTGGTTTTCCTTTCACCCACAAACTCAAATTCAAAATAACAACTTGATGCAACCAAGGATACACCAAGCTCAAGAGAAGGAGTTGATAGCAAATTCATGCTTCAAGATTCATTCTCATGGGCTTGTTCAAAGATGCATAAGAAGAATCACTTTGCAGAAGCTTGGATTGAACAAGAACTTCAAGAGATCAAGTTAAGCAAGCTTGGAAAGGAGTTTAATGAGAAGCCACCATGATGATCAACCATAGAGAATGCCATGTCGACTTGGCATCCTTCAGTTAGGGGCCCATGCCGACTTAGTTTATTTGGTTTTATAATTATTAGCTGAATTTTATAATTATGGAGTTAATAATTTTGGCCCCTTTAGTTATTTGGGTCTAGTCCAATTAATTGGGTTGATTAATGTGGGATTTAGTTTTATTTAGTTGGGTCATTAATAAGGCCAATTGTTGGGCTGAGACTTTATTTATGTTGGGTTTTAATTTAGTTAATTAGGCCTAGTCCATTAGGTGATTGGATTAACTAATCTAATCCACTTAGGAGCTAGGGTTACTATTCACGTGAATAGTAACTGGGTGAATAGTACCTGTCTATCTTTAGTATTTTTTTTAGGGTTTTGGCCTCTAGTATAAAAGCCAAACTTATGTATTATTTTAGAGACAATTCAGATTTTAGAAAATAAAGAAAACGTTTACCTTTTTCAAGGTGTTCTTCCTTGTTGTGAGATGCAATCAAAAACAAAGGGAGGGATTCTCTTTACTTAATTCTTTGGGATTAATTTCACTTATCAAGAAATCATTCTTGTGGCGTTTAATTAACCCCCTGTAATTCTCATTGTTTGTTGCCTATTCCATAGAGATTAGGAGGCGAATAATAGGGTCACTAAAACCTAGTTTGATTGGAGATTGAAGATCTTGGGATCAATTAGTTGCAGAGGTGATTCTAGAAGGATTCTAGGTTTGTTGCTGTATCACAACTTTTCTTGGGAGAGTACCATTCTACATCTCAAAGTCTCAATTTTTTTAGAAAAAATTACTTTGATCCCTCCCGTTGTAATTGCAACCGATATCTCAACAATAAACATTGTGAAAAGTTGCTTGCATAATTCATTTATAATATTCAAGAACAACCTTAATTAGTTTCAATATTTATCAATATAATTTCTATATCTATTCATGTTATTTGGATTAAAATGATTATAGTTTTTAATTTGGTTTTGCCTACACTAAAAATTATTCATGGATCCGTCTCTGCTTGCTTCAGTGATTTGCATTAGAGAAGAGTACAAGAAGAAAGCAACATGTGTTTCTATCATTGGAGAAGAAGCCTAGTCGACTGGAGCATGTGGGCCCCATGTCGACATACCCCTTTTATTTTATAAACAATTTGCCGATTTTATTATATAAAAATAATTAAATAAATTTTGGCATAGGTCTTTTATTATTTGGGTTTTTATTGTTATTTGGGTCTTAAACAATTATGGACTTTAGTTTATTTTGTTGGGTTTTAATTAGTCCAATTTGTTGTTGCAAATTTTACGAAGTTAATCGAAGGTTGGGAGGATAGTAAGGAAGAGAGGAAGGTTGAGAGCCTTGCAAAAGGTGAGCAAGAGAGGGAGGCTGAGAGCCTTGCAAAAGGAGAGGAGAGCTCAAAAGAAAAATTTGAGGATAAAGAAAAGAAAGAGGAAGTTGAGAGCTAGAAAGAAAAAAGAGAGTGGAAAGAAGTTGGTGCTTGTCGATACCATTGAGAGAAGAGAAAAGAGTAAAAAGAAACAAATCTTTGTTGCAAAAAAGAGAGATGAGAAGGATATCTTTGAGGAAAAGAAGTGCTTGTTTGTACTTTTGTACAAGGAAGCTTGGTTTAAAGCTAACACTCACCCTTGTCTTTCTAGTTTTGTTGTTGTTTCTTTGCAGTTTTACAAGGGTAATTATCCTAAGGTGTTGATGCTACATGGAGCAAAGGATTTCGCTGACAATCCATACAAGTCGCGCACCTAGATTGTAAAGGAGGAAAGCTTTGGCGCCAATGGAAGACATTCATGTTAGATGGAGGCCAAATCAAGATTGGAAAGCTCCAACCTAAGGAGAAGATGCATGAAGTTGAACCTGGTGGAGTAGTACATAAAGTAAAAGAGTTGCCTAGTCCTACATCCATTGGTGAACCAAAAGAGAAGGTTCAGTTGCCTAAGGGATCCTGGCACAAGAAGCATATTCCAAAGGTTGATCCAAGGCGCCAAGTGATAATCTTTCAACCTGGAGATTGGATTTGGGCACATCTCAAGAAGCTCGAGTAATGGAATTCTAAGATTGATCTTGGAGGAGAGGGACCATTCCAAGTGATGAAGCACATTAACGAAAAATCTTACATGCTTGCAGACTTAGATAATGATGCAAATCGCCAAGGCAAGCTTGGAGATGGCAAGCTCACTTTCAGAATCTTGCCCAAGATATGATCTCACAAAAAATTCAAGAAGAGATGGAGATCAAAGCCGAGGACGCGAAGAACAAGTGTAGAAATTCCTGGAGCATGCAGTCTCGAAAATAAATTCATATCTCGAGCGCTAGAAGTCGGATTGCTGCGATCTTGGACTCTATGGAAAGCTAAGAGAAAGATATACAACTTTCATTTTGAGCTCAGAAGCTGAATATGCGAATTTCATTATCTAAAATTCACTTGAAGTCGACGGACAGATTCTGTCCGAAAATTCGATTTAGTTTTATTATTTGGGCTTAAGTGCTTTTAGTTGGATTTCATTGTTTTTTTGGACAATAATTTCGTCTTGGACTATGTTTGGGTTATTATTTGTGGGTTTTAGTTTATTTAGTTGGGTTAATTATTTGTTGGGTTTTAATTAGTCCAATAAGTTGTTGGATTTAAAAAGTCAAATCCTAGTCCATGTTGGAGTTGTGGGTTCTAACTTTAGGGTAGTATAAATAGGTTATTAGGGTGCCAAAAACATGGTGAACATGACTATTATTGAGAACAAAAATTGCCTTTGAGGTTGTCTTAGATTGTGGATTCAATCGATTGAGAGAGTGATTCTCTTGGTTTTATATTAGGGTTTTGAATTTACTTATCAAGTAATTCTTGCTTGTGGCGTTAATTCTAATCCTTGTTTTTCTAGTCTTTTTGTTGCCTATCCCTTACTGTTTAGGAGGTGAAGAATAGATTCACTAAAGCTTTCTGTGAATTCTTGCTGCTTTGTTGTCTAATCCTTATTGATTAGGAGGTGAAGGGTGGAATACACATTAATTTGATTGAGATTGAAGATCGAGACAAGCAGATTGAGATGGAGGTGATTCTACTGCTGATTCTAGGGTTGCTATCGTATTAGGGTGTGGCTATTTTTTTTTCTTGGAGTTAACTTGCCTCTAGAATTTAAATTATCTATTTCATGCTAGGAATTCTTTGACTCTTTCTTGAAGTGCTGCAGGTTGTTATTATTTGATTAAGTGTTACTGATCCCAAAGAATAAACACATTTAGATTTCAAGAGAGAAAAAAGGTGAGTGAATCATCAATAGCCACGAGAGACAAACACGAGAGATACACGTGAGGGGCTTTTCTACTAACCAGTTTCTTGCATTTATTACATCATGGTTGGATCTAATGATGACGAGAGGCCTGCTACAATGTCATCTTTGCGGGAAATTTTCGATAGAATGGATACTCAATTCCAAGATATGAATGACAAGATAGACAGGAGGACACATGAGTTGAGTACAAGAATAGATAGACAAGAGTAGTCCATCCAAGAACTCTCTACTGCTAGGATAGCACCAAGAGAGGAGGCTCCAATAGTCAATCAACCTCCACATAATCAGCAAGTTAGAGTTGAACATCAAGAAGTTGTTGCTGATGTTGAGGAGGCTATTCCACCCGCAGTAATTAGAAGAGGACGACAAATCATTCCACCACCTAGGAGAGTAGGAGGAAATCTACCACCGGCTATAAGAGGTCAACTATTTGATGAAGATGAAGACGATGACCGAAAAGACCAATGGCAAGGTAGATATGGAAGATATGGCAGAGATGATCGAAGAGATCGTGGGGATAGAGATATGATGCAAATGGAGGCAGGCTTAGAGGCTCGAGGAATGATACTCGCCAAGGCGACTATGGAGGAAGTAAGGGCGACAAGCATGGAACTTAGATGTATTCTAACAAGCTCAATGTTCATCATCACAATCTCACTTTAAGAATCATATCCAAGAATCATACTCACAAGAAATTCAAGAAGAGATGGAGATCAAAGCTAAGGACACGAAGAACACGTGCAGAAATTCCTAGAGCGCGAAGTCTCAGAAATAAATTAATATCTCGAGCTCTAGAAGTCCGACTGATGTGATCTTAGACTCTGTGGAAAGATATGAGAAACATCTACAACTTTCATGTTGAGCTTAGAAGCTAAATCTACCGTTTTCTTTATCTAAAGTTCACTTGAATTCGACGGAAAAATTCTGTCCGAAAATTCAGTTTGGATTTATTACTTGTTGGGCTTTAGTTATTTAAGTTGGACTTATTTTTATTTATTTTAGCCTAGTCCATTAGGAAATTAGAATTACAAATCCAATCCAATTAGGAGCTAGGGTTACTATTCACGTGAATAGTACCCGTGTGAATAGTAACATGAAGTCTTTTACTTGATTTTATTATTCCAAGTCCATTAGGGTTTAGTACTAGATTGGTATAAATAAGACCCTTGGGGTTCATATTTCAACCGATGATGAATATTGTTTTTTGATAGCTATTTTGCTGATAAAGTTGGAGGTTCTCATGAACCTTGTTTTGCAAGATAGATGGATTTCTCTCTTGTTTATTTTAGCGATTGTATTTACTTATCAAGTGATTGATTTGCTTGTGGCGTATTCAAGATTCCTAACTATTATTACTCTATTGTTGATTAACAACTTTGCTTTGTTTTGAGGTGATAGAGGTAATTGCTGAAACCCTAATTTGGTTCAATTGGTTACTGATCTTGGAGACCTTGATTGATTTGGAGGTGCTATCTAGCTTCGTTCTGGTAGTGTTGCCGTATCCATCTTGGTAGCGGAGCCTAGGTATCAATTTCAACTACGTATCCCTTTATTTTTTTCTGCAGTTTAAATTTTGTTCTTGAGTTTCTTGCTGTTGTCACAATTATTATAAAAAAAATTGTCAATTTTTGTTTTCTTTTATTTATCTTGTCGATTTCATATATTATGTATATAAAAAAAGTTGCTGCAATTGTGTTTTGTGTAATCGAATTGGTGGAGAAGTGGAATTCTTGAGTTGGTTGTTTGTGTTGTTGGTGTAATCGACTTGGCAGCAAATTATACATATAAAAAAGAGAAATCGACTTGTTGTTTGATTGGAGAATTCGGCAAGTGTGTGTGAATTGCAGGAATTGTTGCTTGATTGGGATACTTTCCGTGGGTTGTTAGGGTATCTAATTGGGTAACTTTCTTTGTTTATGCTTATTTGTTGTGTTTTCTTTTCAGCTTTTCTAATTGAGCAATCTTTGTCTCTAATTGTTCAATTATTACAAGAATCTTCACATACAATTTTCTTGTTCATTGTGTGTGACTATCTTTTCTTTTAGGAGTTTATTTTGCCTCTAGAGTTGAATTGTCTATATTCTTGATAGGATTTCCTTGATTCTTTTTCGAAGCGTTTCAGGTTGTTTATTATTTGATTAAGTGTTACTAATCCCAAAAGATAAATACAGTGAGATTTCAAGAGAGGTAAAAGGCGAGTGTGTCTGTTAGAACAATAGCCCTTCGCTAGAGGGGGGGTGAACAGCGATAATCGAATTAAAAACGAAATAGGCAGGAATCAAATGCGGAATTGAAAAATAGAAGGACACAAGCGATTTATCCTGGTTCACACACACTCTACTAGTGTGGCTAATCCAGCCCTTCAAGTCTCATTTGAAGATTTCACTATCTACGTTAAGCTTACGGGTGCTTAACAAACCGTTTACAACCTAGGAATTCTAGTCACAAGAATCCTAAACCCTGAAAGTTCAAGTCACATGAACTTCAGCTCTCTTGCTTGAAGATACCTCACTTCAAGATTTTTCACACAAGAAGATATACACCTCTTCTTGTGAATCAACCAAGGGAACTAACCTCCCTCAAGGTGTATAACAACACAATAATCACTCAAACAATAGGTCTCTCTCAAAGAGCAGATGTGAGTGTACAAATGAAGCTCTAAAAGGCAACTCTCAAATCCTCAATAGGATATTGGCTCAACAAAGATTGATTTGAATGTATGAGATGAATGCATGTAAGTAGAGAGTTGATTCGTTTTAAAACAGAGCTAAAAATGCTCAATTTATAGCTCTGAAAAGTTATAAAGCCGTTTTAAATCCACCCAAAAACAATCTTAAACAAGACATAGTGGGTGCTAAAAAGTTGTCTTCTACAACGGCACAACATCGATGTTTTCACTTTAAACATCGATGTTTTAGCCAGCAATTTTAAATTATTGCTCCAACGGCTAGTAGAACATCGATGTTGCAATTGAGAACATCGATGTTTTCTCACTCAACATCGATGTTCTCCAATTCAACATCGATGTTTTTGAGCTTCGAAAAAATATGATGAAAAAGGGTTTATGCATGAACATCGATGTTGGAAAATGAAACTTCGATGTTTTTTGGCTTCCGCAAAATTCATTTTGAAATCAATTATTAGAACATCGATGTTTCCAATAGAACATCAATGTTTTTCCGCTTCTGTCAAATTTTGGAAAACCTTGAAGAAATCACAACATCGATGTTTTGACCAACGGTCACAAGAACAACGATGTTTTATAATCCAACATTGATGTTTTGGAGCTACTGCCAAAAAGATTAAAAATCAATATGAAGAACATTGATGTCTCAAATCACAACATCGATGTTTTGATCGGGCAGACCATTTTTAAGTGCAACGGTCATGAGAACATCGATGTTTGGGATGCCAACATCGATGTTCAGACCTTACTGCCCGTTTTGGAAGAAGTTTTAAGGCAGCAACATCGATGTCTAAACTTACTACATCGATGTTCATTATTTGAAAACACATTTTGTGATTGAAATGATGCTATGAAATGCATGAGTAAAACTTGTTTTATTTTGAGCCAATGCCTAAGAGAAGTTGAGTGTTTTACCTTGTACAAAGGGGTCCTAACTTCTCTTGCTCTTTTTGCACTTTAACTCTTGACTTCAATTCTTGAGCAAGTTGTTCTTGACTTCACTTCTTTTTGCTTGACATTGCCCTTGTACATTTTGAGTTCCTAACTCATCTTTCTCTTCTTGCTTGTAGCTTCAAATTGATCACATTGTTTGAGCTCTTGATCTTTGCTTGATTTCTTTTTGCTTCAAGGATGTCATCAATTGAGCCAAGGTTTGTCATTATCAAAACCCTGAAATGAAACAAGGAGGCATGAGTTCTAACAATTTCCCCCTTTTTGATAATGACAAACAACTAGAAGTATATGCCAATTTTTATGAGTTTAACATAAGGATAATTCCCCCTATGTATTTCAAATTGTGATTCCCCCTAACTTGGTGCATATACTTCTTCTTATCTTCCCCCTTTTGTCATTAGCAAAAAGAAATAATGAGAAGTAGAGGTTGAGAAGTGCTTATGTAAGAAATAGGTGAAGCTTGAACAAGTGCAACATATTATCTACACCTATACACTTCTATATGTGCCAAAATAAAGAATGTTAGAAAGCTTAGCTGAACATCGATGTTGTGATACTCAACATCGATGTATTGAGACTTCTGCTCAAATTTAGAAGTTCTTCATCATCCCTTTGTTCCCCCTATCTTTTTGCCTAAATGAAGGGTACCTACAAAAAAAACACTCATCATTGCATTTCTACAAGAATTGATTAAGAACTTGGATGCTTCTTTGGTTATCTGCTTGGAGCATCCGCAATCAAGGTACCAAAGTACACTTGATGCCTTCAAGCATACCTGCAAAACAAATCAATGGGTTTTTGGTACCCAAACCTTTTTGGGTCCTTGAGGATTAGGAACATAGTAATGATGAGCTTCTTCTTGTGCCCAATCCCTATGCCTAGTAAAACAAGCAGGAGCAATGTGTCCTACTCTACTACAATAATGGCATATAACATTTGGGTTGTGCATCCATCTAGGTTGATAATAATCATTATGCTGTCTATGTTTATGCACATTGCTAACCTTGTGAGCCTTAGGTTGTATCTTAGGTTTCCTTGAATTTGTTTCAACTTTCTTCTTCCTAGGTTTATTTATGAAACCTATTCCTTTTTTAGTTGATTGCAAATTACCTAAGAGGGAATTCAAGTTCTTTTGAGGAGTATTAAATTTCTTTAATGTCGCCTCAAGATTTTCAACTTGCTTCTTTAAGGATTTGCATGACGTGCATTCTAAGTTATCCGGTTTGTTAGCACTTCTTTTTCCATAAAACTTATTTTCTTCTCTAAGCTTAACATTTTCATTAGACA